>VDFB02000363.1:16900687-17097019 GCA_007258455.2 Sequoia sempervirens
ATCATACATATATATATACATGTCAAATAAGTCAACTAGGCATCCACATATATAAATCATCATAGATCCCACATGTACACATAACATATCACCATGCACATATTTGCATCAATAAAATTATTCATATTCCACAAGTACATACACCCAATCATCCACATGAACATCTCATATCATAAACATAAGCATAAATAAATCAACGCATCCATCCACATAAACAAGTAATACCATATACGCATGCATATAATCACCCATCATAAAAGGAAACATACTACATGGTGTCAATAAGAACTGTCCCATATCAAAATAATATAATATGTCACATGTCCATCATACATATACCCATCACATGATAAAATACAAAATCTAGAGATATGGAACATCTCTGATTTCTGTCAATAAATCCTACACACTCCATCCTGCATCTGTCAAAAAATCAGTAGCCTGTCACCTCCCAAATGAACTCCCCACATCTGATCTCTGTGGTGACTCAAGTCTTTCTCCCCTGCCTGGTGAAACCCCTGGAGAATCACTGTAACCACAGGTCCGTGTCCCCAATGACTAAGATGGCGCTGACATCTGAGGTGTCTGCCTGGTATAATGGAATGTCTGCTGTGCTAGATCAGGAACTGCAAAATAATATGCAACCATCCAAAACCATGCCTCTCTCATGCTCTCCTCTCGCTCTGCAACCTGGACCTGAGCAGCATTCCGCTAGTGACGATACCTATCTCGGTCCTTGGTAATAGCTCTCCTCTCTTTCTCCCATGCCTCCTGAGCCAACCGGCTCTGTGCCAACTCTGCTTGTAATCTATCCCTCATCTCCTCCACAGCAGCTGCTCATGCCATCGCTGCATCCCTCTCTCTCTCTCTCTCTCCATAATCTATGTATCTGCTCCTAGCATCCCACCCACACCCTGACTTGTCGGAACATGAGCCATCGCGACATCCCTCTCTACCTATAGGGTCTGCATCTGCATCTCTGCTGGATCTCTCTCCCTCTCAACCCCCTGTGCTCGAGTCATCGCTGCATCTCTATCCCTCTAGAGAGCCTGTGCCCGCAGTTCTGCTGAATCCCTATCTCTCCGGAGAGTCGCTACCTCTGCTACTGCCTCATCTCTCCCTCTCTGTAGTGACTATATCTCCAGCTCTGCCACTGCTCTTTCACTCTGAATGCGCGCTCGTGCTGCATCCCTCTTTGCCTCCATCACCTGCACCTACACCTGTGCTGCATCCCTCTCAGCCCGCATAATCCGTGCCTGCTCTACTGCCACAGCCTCCCTCTCCTACATCAGCACCATATCTCCAACTACCTACTCAAGGAAATGAACCCTATCTTGAAGCTCATCCCAGTCTCGCTGGAGATCTCCTGACTGCTGACTAGTACACCCTATCCCCTGATCAGCTCCCTGCTCTGTCCTCCCCTCTGGCTCCCCCTGGCCTATGAAACCATGACCTCTGCCTGCAATCTGTCGTGGTCCCATGTCATACTAGTCAACTCACCCTGTATCCTCTGCACCTCTGACTGTGCCCTGTCCCTCTCCTCCACCGCTCCTCCTAGCTCGAAAACCATGGCCTCATAATCTCTTAATGACTCCCGCTCTACTTTGGCTAGCTCGGCCTCGAGAGCCCTCACTCTCCACTCCGCTATCTGTACTCTCGACTCCGCCCCTCTTGCCTGCACAATAGGATCCTCCAGTATATAAGGAACTAAAGCTAATGACTCTGCTACTGCAACATCCTCCTCTGCTGCATCCCTATCCACATCCATCGCATCCTCCTCCCCAACCACCTGCTCTATCTCATCCTCCTCATCCACCTGATCTATCTCATCCTCCCCACTCACTGGATCCTCCCTCCCCCTGCTCCTGTTGCTCCTCACAGTCCTCCACAATCCGATGAACCCAGAATCATCTCGCCTCTCCCTATCTCTCAACCATGAATCAATGTCTTGGCGACCTCATCTCCCCCTCTGAGGCTGCTCTAACATCCTCATCCTCTCCACTCTCCAGCTCCTGACGAGCCTCGTGACTCTCTGCAGTCGGCTGAACCTGCAACCGCCGTGGCTGACCATGTTGTCCCACCACAAACTATCTCCTCCCCTCTCTGCAACATCCCTCGCACCTACCACCTCCACATCCTCCATATCATCCACATTCATCACCTCCTCCACCCTCGCTCCTACTGCCGACCCTCTCTCCAGCCTCGTCTCTGATGTCTCCTCCTCCCTGCTCTGCCTACCTGCTCTCTCTCATCCCCCTCAGGCTCCTCCTATCCTCCCTCGTCTACCACTGCCACACCCTCTCGTCGCTGTTGCTCCCCTCCTCTCCTCACCCTTCATAATCTCTGCTCATCCTCTGGTCTGACACCTGCTACCCTTAAAATAGGCTGAATAGGAGTAATCCTCTCCCATAACCTATTCTGGAACCACCTCCGGTATCGTTCAGTCACCACTGGCACTTGCTCTCCTCCTACTCTCTTTGGATAAGCCACCTGTCCCGCTGCCCTCCATAATGCCCTGGTTGTCGCTGGTGCTATACAGCCTCCCCATGGTAGCTCTCTACTATACTGCCATAACAGGATAGGCACTGTTGGAATGTCTTGCATCACTCCAAACTGTCTTAGCACTCTGTCTGGTCGATGGGACTCTACTATGCGTGATAGAGTACCAATAATAAAACACTGGCTTAGAAAATAACCCTCCTGTCTCATCGTCTCCATCCATCCCCTGAACTGCCACAACCTATATGGCCGTCACTCTATGTCCCTCGACTGCAGATCATCAAATGCTCTCCTCCACCCCTCTATCTCTCCCCGCCTCTCATAGCACAACATCCAACCTCTCTCCTCCCCATACTCTCAAGCCATGGGCTCATGATTATCCACTGTCCCCCTCCTCACCACTATCAGCCTAGTCACTGTAATATGCTCACACGCCCAAATCTGCAACAACGTCATATGTGTTACACTCGCTACTCTCCGGTAGCAGATCCCGTGCATATCTCTGTACAGATGCGCTAATACACATGACCCCCATGAAAACGACCCCCCCGCCACTCGACAGTGTGGCGGATCACCTCCATATAACGCAGGCTACATGTCTGTCTGCTCCGATCTGGCAACAATATCCCACTAATTAGGCCACATAGGAATAATGGTAAGGCTAGCACCCCCACTGACAAACACCCATCCAAATCCAACTGCCTCTTCACGAGGGGTAGCGTCACGTGACCAAACAATACTCTCATGGTCTCCTGTAACTCCGCCCCTATGGACACCACCTCGCTCACTAACCGACCGACAATCGGCAGCCTCAGGATGCACTACACATCCTCCAACGTCACGGTCATCTCTCCTATAGGGAAATGAAATGTGGATGTCTCTGAGCTCCATCTCTCTACCAATGCGGTCAGCATCATCGGATGCACTTTGATCACTAGAAACTGAACACAGTGACCTAAACCTGCATGATCCAATGCCGCCTGATCCTCCCCATTCATCGTTGCTATCGACGTTGCCATCACCTCTGACCGTCGCTCATGCACTCGTATCCGCTCAAAGCTCTGCATGCACAGAAAAATTTCTCATTATTTCTTTTATCTTTTTTCTGTATTTTCTTCCTATCTTCCCCCTTTTCTCTTTCCCCTTATTTATCTTCCCCCCCTTGCCGATAGGTTGACCCCGCCGGGCCGTAGCCGGGCAGAACCGCCCCACCGCAGCGGGGCGGCTCCACCCCTGGTCGAGGCGGAACCGCCCCTGGCCAGGGCGGAATTGCCCGGCCGCAGCCGGGCGGAACCACCTGGCCGCAGTCGGGCGGCACCGCCCCCCGGTGGGGTGAAACCGCCCGACCTCGGCAAGGGAGAACTGCCCCGCTTTGGCGGGGCGGAATCGCCCGACCTCAGTTGAGCGAAACTGTGCCCAGCCAGGTTGGTGGCGCCCGGCAGGGGCGGCGGCGCTCGGCCGCAGTCGGGCGGAACCGCCCCTGCTCGGGGCGGAACCGCCCCCTGCCAGGGCGGCGACGCCCGGCCACAGTCGGGTGGAACCGTCCCGCCACAGCCGAGCGGCGACGCCATGGAAGGGGGCGGCTACGCCTCGCCCTGCTGAACCCTGCCCTCTCGATTTCCCGCTTTTTTTGACCTTTTCTCAATAAACTAATTTGGACCTGTTTTTTAATTTTTCCTACCCAACCAAACCCACGTTTTCAAATTTTTAGTTTTTACGTAAAAAGTGCATAAATTAAATATATGGATTTTTGTTGCTACTCACTTGTTGTCTGCCCGTGCCCTCGCTGTATACTGCCCGTACCTCGTCCGCCTGGTGCACAATCGCGGTGTCATTATCTGTCGGCATCGTTCCTTCTCGTCTGCTTTCACTCCTCTACTCTCCTCCTCTCAACTGCTATAGTGAAAATGACTAAGGTAATTTTTAAAATTACCTTTTTAAAACCCTTCCTCCAAAAAGGTTTTTTTTTACCTTTTATTTAACTTTTTCTTCCTCCAACTAATCCCAAACTTCCTGAAGCTGCCATTTGCAAACCGTGCGTCGGATCACCTCCATTCAAAAACCAAAATTGCTTGGTTTTTCAAGCTCTATCCAATGGTATTCTTCTTTTCTTCCTATCGAGACATCGCCCAGGGACCCCTTTTTCTCCCCCGACCGCCCTCTCGAGGGGGCATACCCTCTTACCATTCCTCTATTCCTTCAACCTGGTCATTGGGGCATCATTAACCTTTTCCATGCTAGGGGCATCACCATCTATTATTTTCTCCCTCATTTTCATTTTATTTTTCTTTGAAACACTGTTATCCTAACAATATTTCGAAAAGGGGCAAAATGTAGACATCTAAATTTAATCACTCCCATATGATTAAATTTACTCCCTTTTCATCTATCATATTAAATATTAATTTAATAAATTAATATTACACCTTTTGTCTTGTATCTATAAATTATTTAATTTAATAATTAAATGCTTTATCTTTCACTTTCTTCCTCTCTAAATTAAATAAATACACTAATTTATTTAATTTAGTCATTTTTCCCCTTTTGATTTTAAATCAATTTAAAATTCTTCATTTTCCCTCTTCTTGTCACATCCTCCATGATTTTTCTCTAATATGAATTAATTTAATTAATTCATGATTATGATGTGCATCCTCTTAATCAAAGATTAATGTCACATCCTCCTACATTTTCCACTTGCCTATAATCTTCCATTAATTAGTCTAATCCAATATTTGCACAACCTTAACCAAGGTCATTAACCAGATTTAGCACCACTTTTTAGCCAACCTTTGCATTTACCTTCTTTTGGCATTGACCCCCTTTCCCATGTGAATTTTTAATTTACATTTACTTATTCTAGATTCCCCTCTTTTATATGTGAATTTTTAATTCACATTCTATCCTTCCAAGGCTTCTAGAATCTTGGACTTGTCACACTCTCCACATGTGACCAAGTCCAACCTTTTTGGAGCCCACCTTTTATCCTTTAGATCCTCTTAAGAGTGTGAATTTTTAATTCACATTCATATCCCCAACCACCTTTCCTTTTCCTATGTAGATTTTTGAGGAATTACAAAATTTCTCAAATGTCCCTTTCACTCCCACTTGGGGACAAGGAATCCCTTTTTGAGAAAATCTTCTCACTCCCCAAGGTGCTTGTCCTTCCTCCACCTTATGTACCTTTTTGACACCTCACTTACACCTCATCTTCTCTTGGCCACTTCACCATCCACATGTCAAGATGTGAGGGCTTGTGGGTTCTCAACCCACCATAGTCCTTCATCTTGACCTTGTTGGATGCATTTCAACCGTTAAATTCTCTAGAGAATTCAAAATCTCCTATAAATACCCCCCTCCTCAAGGGCATTTTGAACACTTTTGATTTTCATAACTACATGCTGCCAATTTGCACTCTCAATCATCCACTATCATCTAGCTATCCATTCTAATCATTTTGCATAAGTTGATCTTGCATTTAGTCACTCAAGAAATCATCTAAGGAGCATACAAAATCATCCCAAGCAAGGGCCAATCAAGGAGTCATCAACAACAAAGAAGGTGAAATCATTTGCATCTTGTTTTATCCATTTTCTTTCTTGTTTTATCACTCTTTAGGCTAATCTTGAAGTGTCCTTGGTCTTTTATCACTTGCATTTTTTAGGTATTTTGCACATTAGAGTAGGGTAAAATTCTGAGGATCACACAGACATCTAAGGAGGATTCCATCATACCCGTAACAATAAAGCGTATCATCGATAATGATGTATCGGGAAGAGCGATGAACAAAAGATTTGCATTGGTTGCGTGTAAGTTCTGGGGGCATAATATTATCACGAAGATAGGTGTATATGTACCGCTACCATGGGGAGGCGGGACCTACGATATCGCACACCATATTAGTCTCAGGAATATCATATGCAGGGATTAAAAGTTGTTCAACAAGAAACTCATGTTTTGTTCGGTCTTTAGGCATGTCAATCAGGGAACTGATAGTGGCCATTGCATCTGCTGCTTTATTCTGTACCCGAGGAATTTGGTCAAACTGTATGAGGTGAAATATTTCTTGAAATCATCCACCATGTGCTTATAGGGTAACAGTTTATCATCTTTTGTGAGGAATTCATCATTAACTTGTTTGACGACTAATAATGAATCACCAAAGACTTTTAGGTGAGTTATATGCCACTGTTTTGCAATTTGGAGGACGGTGAGGAGGGCTTCATACTCTGCGATGTTGTTGGTACATGGGAATGCTATCCTGAATGATTTTGGGATGTAGTCACCTTGAGGGGTAATTAATAAAATTCCTGCTCCTGATCCATTATGAGTGTATGGGCCATCAAAATATTGCGTCCAAGCTGGTGCTTCTGTAACTGTGTAGACTTCTTCATCTGGGAATTCAGTGTCTAGCAGGTAGGCATCTACTAATGGCGCCTTAGCCAATTGATCAACTATGACCTGTCCTTTTATGGCTTTTCTCTCTACATACTCTATGTCAAATTCGCTTAGGAGCATGACCCATTTGGCCATGCAGCCAGTTAGAGTGGTTCTAGATAACAAATACTTCAAGGGATCAATTTTAGCGATTAATTTGACTAGATGGCTGAGCATGTAATGACAAAGTTTCTGTATGCTAAAGACTAGCGCAAGGCAGGCCTATTCTGTGGGGGAGTAGTTTAACTCATAGCCAACCAATGTTTGACTGATGTAGTAGACTTCCCTCTCTTTGAACAACTCATCATGTTGTGCCAACAATGCCCCCAATGCGACTGAAGTGGTAGAGATGTAAAGCAGGAGGGGTTTTCCTAGAATAGGTGGCATCAAGATCAGTGGATGAGCTAAATATTCCTTAATTTTATCAAAACCCATCTGACACTGCTGGTTCCATTGGAAAGTGGAATCTTTCTTCAGAAGATGAGTGAATGGCTGACACTTATCCACTAGCTGACTATGAACCAACGGATGGATTGCATCTTCCCCTGGAGGCTTCTTAACTACTTCAGATTGCGTGGAGGTGGCATGTCCAAAATAGCCTTTACCTTGGTGGGATCAACTTCAATACCCCTTTGGGAGACTATAAAACCCAACAATTTTCCAAACGTAACCCCGAAGATGCACTTTTTTGGATTTAGCCACAACTTGTAATGTTCTAACCGTTCAAAGATCTTCTTCAGGATAGTAGGATGTTCCGCTCGTGTTGTAGATTTCCCTAACAAGTCGTCAACATAATCCTCCATGATGATATGGATAAGATCATGGAAGATGACCATCATTTCCCTCTGATATGTTGCCCTTGCATTTTTGAGACCAAAGGGAATAACATTGTAACAAAAAGTACCCCAAGGTGTTGTGAAAGCGGTCTTGTGTTGGTCCTCAGGTGCAATTCGAATTTGGTTATAACCAGAGAAGCCATCCATAAGGGATAGCATCTCATGTCCTACTGTGAGGTTGACCAACATGTCAATGTTAGGCAGAGGGAAGTCATCTTTTGGGCAGGCCTTGTTGAGATCCCTGAAGTTTGTACTAATCCAAATGTCGCCATTTGGTTTGGCAACTAGTACTATATTGGAGATCCACTCAGAGTAGTCAATTGGTCTGATAAAACCTAGAGCTAGTAACTTCTCCAATTCTTTCTTGACTAATAATGTAACTTGTGGATGCATCTTGCGGAGCTTCTATTTGACAGGCTTGGCGTTGGGGTGAACGTCTAGATGATGAACCACTAAGGTGGGGTCTAAGCCCGACATGTCTGAATATGACCAAGCAAAGTTAATGATTCCCTCTTGGAGTAGTTGCACAATGACTGGATACTCTTGCTCTGAGAGTGACTTAGCTACATAGGTGATCTTAGGATTTTCAGCAGTACCCAGATTAACTTCTTGGGTTTCTTCGATTAGAATAGATGATCGAGTAGATAACTGAGTTCCTATAAGGGGAAGATGAACATCTCCATCTTTTAGTGCCTCCTTGAGGTTTTTTCCATTAGATGAGTCCTTTATTTTTACTTTTTCAAGGTCAAGAAGTGCCTCAAGGAGGTTTTTACTAGATGACCATTTTTTTATTTTTCTTATTCTTATTTTTGTGTCTATAGTGTTCATCCTTTCCCAATCCCATGAGATTGACATATGTATCTGTAGACATATTGATAGGTGTGCTATTACTTAGGTCCCAATCAATGAGCTCAGGGTGTCAAAGGGATAGGCTAATGGTGCAGACAAATAGACATTCAAACATGGATGATAGGTCGGTGTGATCGACGGCATCGTATGCACGTATGATGGATTCTTCCTCGGGTATATCTTCCAATGAGCCATTGTCCACGACGACACTATTGGAGGTATTAGACGATGTTGCAGGGCCTTTCTATTTTTTATCGTATCTGATGCCTATGTTCTTCGGCAGCTTTGATGTATCAATAGGTTGCAACCGACCCTGTTCTTCTTTACCTAGGCCCCTTCCTTGGTAGTTGTACTTTTCTACAAACTTAGCAGACCACGGGTATGCTTCCTAAAAAATATTCCTTTAGAGGAGGATCCAGTTGAGGTTCTTCTCGGTAGACCCATTGGCTTATATCTTCTTCTGGTGCATCTATTTTGACACTAGGGGATATGAAAGTGGTGGTAGGGATGTTCTTACCACTGAAGGTGACAGTCTTTTCTTCCTTTGGAGTAGCGTGTGAAGGTTGACCATACTCGTGTGGTGACGGTGGCATGGTTGCTACATTGAGAGCAGTATGCATTTCGTATTCACCACACCCTTTGTTGATGATCTAGACTTTCGTGACTATAGGATTAGTGGTAGGAGTTGAAGTGGTCATCGTGATGGAGGGAGGATTAGCAGATGTTGACTGAGATGCCCCCATTTCAACCCCTGGACATTAATGTAAATGGGGGAAGGACACTTCTAAAGTGCGGCAATATTCAAATAGTTGGGGGTCAGCATAGATGGTGACTTCTTGTCCGTTGACGGGGAATTTAGGCACTGATGGTACGTGGAGGGGACGGCTTGCATAGCATGGAGCCATGGGCAGTCAAGGAGGAGATTATATGGCAAGTCCAGATCAAGGACATGACAGGTAGTGTATTGAAGCACAGGTCCCACTTGGATAGGAAGATTGATCATTCCCTCTGAATTCCTTTCTGCATTATCATAGGCTTTGATTGTGATGATCTGATTACTTAAATCTGTTTGAGTATACCCCACCTATTTTATGAATTTTAGAGTACACAAATTGAGGGCAGAGCCATTATCTACCAAGACCCTTTTTATTTTATGGCAGGCAATCACGACTGCAATATGCAAGGGGCGATTATGATTGATATCGATATTCAGCATGTCATTTTGGCTAAAATGGAGTTGATGAGATAAAGCCAAGTTTCCCACCAAAGCTTGGAATTGTGTGGGGTCGATGTCATTAGGCACATGGGTTTCCTATAGGGCTCTGTTGAGGATTTCTTGATGTACAGGGGAAGACTTAAGCAAATCCAAAATGGATATATGAGCAGGGGTCTTTCCTAAGTGATCAAGGATGTTGTACTGAGAGCTTACAGGAGTTGATTGGGCTGGTGTAGAGGCTGCAGAGATAGTGATGTGGGCTCATTGTGTAGTAATAGCACACTGAGGGTCTTTGTCTTTAACATGTATCATGGATACATGGGGTTCTACCTGCTCAATGTAATGAATGACACCCTCTTAATTGAAGGGTACATTCTTGTAGCTCACATTATTTGTGCTATTTTCTTGGGGATTACTACTAGATGTGTTTGGGCCTTGATTATGGTTTGGAAAGGCATTTTGATATATTTGCAATTGAGCATTGGACGACGAAGCTTGACTGGGGTCAACCTTGATATCACCTCAATCAATGAGATATTGGACGTAGTTTTTTAGACCCTGACACTTATTGAAAGAGTGTCCTTTGATTTTATGGAACTCACAATACTCATTTTCCTTAAACCATGCAGGCTTGGGTTTGGACTCGTCAAATGACTTGGTGATAGGGTACGTGATGAGATAGTTGATTTGCAACAACTTATTAAAGCCAACACTCAGAGGTTCTCCTAATTGAGCATATTGACGTTTGTGTTCCCCTGATTGTTCTGGTTTGACTGTTGAGGAGGACGAGATGTCCCCTACGGTATAGAGATGGTGTTGGTACAGACGATTGTTGTTTTTAAGATTTATTAGCCACTTGGACATGTTTAGTGTCCATCACGCCATCATTCACCGCATTCCTATTCTTGTTCCAAAATCGTGGTTTATCCCCAAATGACCTCTCTTTGTCATGATTATGTATTTTGATGTGTCCCTCGGCAACAAGGGCACGTTCAAGGATGGGTCCCTTTTCCACTATCTCCGTGAAAGTGGTGACACAATGTAACCTGAAATTATGGGCCATGTCGGGATGAGAGTTTTCCATGAAAAGAGTGACCATGTCTTTTTCTTTCAGAGGGGTCTTAATTTGGCTTGCTAATGCATGCCACCTTTAGAGGTAGCTAGTAAAGGTTTCCCCCTCACGTTGTTTCTCTTTGAAGAGATCTAAGGTGTTCGTGTCCTTCTCCAAATTGAAAGAGAAATAGGATAGAAATTTTTCTGACAGGTCTGCAAAAGTTTTTATGGACCCTTTTTCGAGGGTGATGAACCAATCCAAGGCATAGCTTGTCAGGATTTGTGGGAAGGGGCGCAAGAGATAGTTGTCATTGTGCATGACCTTTTAACACTGGGAGTAAAATTCCTGTAAGTGAGCCTTAGGGTCTTTGTTTCCCTTGTATTTTTCAAACTTTTGTATTTCAAAATGTTTAGGAAACAGGATTAATGAGATGGAGGGATCAAATGGATATGGGCATATTTCTTCAAATTTGAACGATTGTTTGCCAGCCCCAGCTTGAAGCTCTTTCAGAGTGGCTTTGATTTCCAATAGATCCGAGTGGACCGGTGGCGGGTTGGAGGGATATTGATGATAGGATGATAAAGGATCTTGCTGAGAGAGTGCGGAATTGTTGAAGTATGAATTTTGATAGTTGGATATGACATGCCTTGTTGATAAGCCAGGGGATTTTGTTGGTATGGGGGCTACTATTGCGAGGTATAGTAAGGATTTTTTTGATAGAAGCATGAGGTAGGCTGCTGAGGAGCTTGGAAGGGATGTTGCAGATTGATTTGTGGGGGTTGAAAGTACTGTTGAGATATTTGGGAGGCCACATAAGGTAGTTGTTGATGAAATTGCTGCTGATTATGATAGTAATAGTGCTGAGGGGGTTGTTGTGATGTCAACTGTTGTGTGGGCCGAGATGGGGTGTTGTGTTGTGGTTGATTTTGTGAATGTAAGATGGATGTGAGGAATGGGGATATGGTCTGAGTGACAGGTCGGGATGGATATCCTTGCGATTGGTATGGTGGTTGTTGAGAAGAAACCAAAGCATTATGGAGGGGTTGTTGCTGATGAGGTGGCTGAGATAACGTCGAGGTGTTCTGTAAAGAAGGTTGTTGGGTACCAACTAGAACATTCGATTGGGATGTGGCTTGCAGAGGTAATTGAGGTGGAAGGTTGGGTTGATGAAGCTGTTGAGATGTATATGAAAGTGATGGTGGATTTATAGCCATAGGAGGGGGAAGCAATGCAGTAAAGGGCTCCCCCCAATTTTGACATTAGGTTGATTTGAAAGAGGTGGTGTTGTTAGCGTTAATGGCATAGGTTGTGGAACATTTAGTGGCATACCATAGACGAGAGGACTATAGGGATCAGGCATTTGAGGATTCCTCATAATTAAGATTGGAGCGTGTGGGGGGTGGTTAACATGATAAAGAACATCGTTGCAAAATTTAGGTTGATGCCACCCCTCAACTGGAGGAACATTGGGGATGTATGAACTCTCTAGTGCATTTTGTGAATGTTGGGGTGCGTTAGATGTGGAACCCCTATATTTGGATAAGTCAACACCTGAGGGAGTTTTGACACCCTTCTCGATTAGGTGGGCCAAAATTTTCTCCCCATGCTTTTCAAATAGACGGTCAATCATTTGTACATTGGCAGGATTACTAAAATGTTCCTCAAGCGTGAGTTCGGGTTGATTAGCCATACTCTCTTCACCATGTGGGGAGTTGTTTTGATTTTCAGTGTTGGAGTGCGATGAAGTACCATTATGAGGATCTTGGGGGATGTTATTAGGATCTTGAACAATATTGGCACCATTGGTGGGGTTTGTATTGTTGTTAAGGTCTTGAGTCATGATTGCTTGGGAATTTTGACCTTGTTGTTGTGCCATTTCTTTCTTAACTTGTGACCTAGTTTGAACGGGCATGCAAGTGTGCTATGGGTGGATTATAAAGATGCCTTTGGTGAATGATTTGATTGTGATTGGATGAGATCCAATTTTGACAAGATGAGAGGAGGGTTTGGATTTGGATCAGATCTTATGTGGATAGATTGAATTGGATTGGACTTTGATTGGATCGGGTTTTGATTGGATAGATCGGATTGGATTGAATTTTGATTGGAAAGATTGAATTGGATAGGATTGTGGTGATAGAATGAATGTGATTTGATTGATTGGGTAATTGGATGATTTGACTAAATGATTGGGTTTGATAGATTTGGATGATTAGATGGGTATGATTGGGTGATGAAAGATTTGAGAGCCCCTGAGTTTAATCAAAGAAAGTTACCTTTAGTAACCTAGCATGTTGATTGATTAAGTGGATGATCACGACACTGAATCCACCTCAAGATAGAAATGGATTGGTTTGGGTCGAGGATAATAACTTATGACACCAAATTTACCTCAAGATGGACATAAATTGATTTGGGGTTGAAGTTAACGACTAATAATCAAATTTAAGTGCTAGGGTCAATTTGGGTAACCACTTTATAGCACAAGGTTAAGGTGGTTTGATTGTGGGTGGTGTTTATGAGATATGGGTTTGGTGACGTAAATGGTAAAACTTTGATGTTCACTAGGTGATGATATAGGCTTTCGAATGGATTATGGGAAAATTCAAAATGAGCGAATGGATTGGGGATGTTTGTGGAGAATGAATGGAGATTTAGGACGGTTAAACAAAGGTTTGGAATGATAAGATGGAGGTTTTTGGAGTTTTAGGAGGACAAAACGGAGGCTTGGGATGATGAGATAGTGGTTGGGGATGATTAAATGACGGTTTAGAGTCTAAATGGATCCAAATGGGGTGATTTCGGGTGTTCAGAGGGAAAATTTGCCTTTCTACAGTAAATCAGGGGGTGTAGTCACCCTTCTGTGGACAATCAGGGGTGCAGTTGCCCTTCTACAGAAAATCAGGGGCGTAATCGCCCTTCTGTAGAAAATTAGGGGCGCAGTCACCCTTCTGCAGAAAGTCAGGGGCATAATCGCCCTTCTATAGAAAATCAGGGGCGTAATTTCCCTTCTGCAGAAAATCAAGGACTTGGTTTGATGAAAATGACTATGGCAAGGACTTTAAACTGACAATAACAAGGCCAATTTGTCAAAAAGTTTACTGGTTTTTCACAAGAAGACACTTTCAAGCAAATAGAATCCTATGATTAGTGTTAAGGGTATGGCCAATGTGGTCTTAATCTAGGATGCACAAGGTGTCTAGAGAGTTCTCGATATACTCTTGGTACATGAAGAACAACTGTGAACACCAGCGCGTCACAAGCGTGAGTCGGGAACCCTAGCGAGATACTAAAGGGCTTGGACCAACTCTTCACTTCTATCTAGGTATCACCCTAGCTTTGACGCTCCACCAATTATGACGCGATTGGATTGGGGTACAACTTTCGCTCTCCCCCCTTTATATACCCCGCTGGTACGTGTAGTTGGAATCATCCCTTGGGGTGATGAAATCCCCAAGCAGGTCCCACTAGAAAGAAAGCACTAATCATTTCCAACTACTCCCCAGGCTCACACGAAGTGCAAGGGGAAAGTGAAAACAAACCAATGCCATCTTTGGGTAACACAAAAAGATAAACACAACAAGCAATGAATATTACTCCCCCTAATTAAACTATGTTCTTAGATTAATGCAAACAACAAGGATAGTTTAAAAAGTCTGAGCGAATGGATAGCCCTGCAAGCAAATGTTAGATGTTTGATCCCGCTTTCTTCATCAACTTCACAAGAATATGCTACAAAAAGTTATCAAAAACACCAATATTCTTGCAAGAAACAGTGTTGGGGGATTAGTACTTGAAAATAGCAAAAAACCGAAGCCAAAATGATAGTTTTACCTTCCAAAATATGTTGCTTTGCGGTGACCAGGGGGTACAGTTGCCCTTCTGCGGTAAATCAGGGGTGCAGTCGCCTTTCTGTAGAAAATCAGGGGCGTAGTTTCCCTTCTGTGGAAAATCAGGGGCACAGTCACCCTTCTGCGAAAAATTAGGGGCATAGTTTCCCTTCTGCAAAAAATCAAGGGCATAGTCACCCTTCTGCAGAAAATCAGGGGCATAGTCGCCCTTCTGTAGAAAATTAGGGGCATAATGGCCCTTCTATAGAAAATTAGGGGTGTAGTCGCCCTTCTGCGGAAAACTAGGGGCAGAGTCGCCCTTATGCGGAAAAGTGTTAGCCCAAAAATTTTAACCTAGGGGGCGTAGTCGCCCTTCTGTAGAAAAAGTGTTAGCCAAAAATTTTGGTCAAGGAGGGGGTGTAGTCGCCCTTATGCAGAAAAAGTGTTAGCCAAAAATTTTGGTCAAGGAGGGGGCGTAGTTTCCCTTCTGTAAGAAAAGTGTTAGCCAAAAATTTTGGTCAAGGAGGGGGTGTAGTCACCCTTCTACAAGAAAATTGTTAGCCAAAAATTTTGGTCAAGGAGGAGGCGTAGTCACCCTTCGTAGTCACCCTTTTGTAGAAAAACAAGGGCGTAGTCACCCTTCTGTGGAAAAACAGGGGTGTAGTCACCTAGGGTTCGTAGTCGCCCTTCTGCAGAAAATCGGGGCCTCGCCCCTTGCGAAAATTAGGGGTGTAGTGCCCTTCCGCGACGTGTTCCAGCTAAAAACTCAACAACAACGAACGTTAAATTGAGGAACTCGCCAGGGTCCTATCGGCATGCGAAATGTGATACCAAAATGTCTAACCCTTTCTAAGCAACTAAAATGCAATGGAAAAACATAAGGAAACACCTCAAGATTAGCCTAAGAAATTTGTAAATGCAAAGAGGAAAAGTGTAAAATGATGACAAATGGATATACCTCCCTTTGCAGATATACCTCCCTTTGCAGCTGAAACTCCTTGGTTGGCCCTTGATTTTGATTTGGTTTGTATGCTCCTTGATGGCTCTTGATATGGCTAAACGCAAGTCTTGACTATATGCTTGAATGTAGATGCAAATGGATGAATGTTGATGGCTAGATGAGTGCACAAAATGACAATATTTAGTTGCAAAATGACTAAGTCCCCCCAAATGCCTTAGAGGATGGGGTATTTATAGAGAAACTTGAATTCTCTAGAGAATTCAATGGTTGGGATTTATCCAACAAAGTCAAGATGAAGGGCTAAGGTGATTTGAGGACTCACAAGCCCTCACATTTTGACATGTGGAATGTGAGAGGGCTAAGGGTGAGATGATGTGTAGGTGATGTGGAAGAGAGGTACATGATGTGGAGGAAGGACAAGTACCTTCCAAGTACCTTGGGGAGTGAGAATATTTCTTTAAAAAAGAACTTCTTATCCCCAAGTGGGAGTGAAAATGACACTTGAGAAATTTTGGAATTTCTCAAAAATCTCCATGGGAAAAGAGAAAGAGGTTGGAGAAATAAATGTGAATTAAAAATTCACATTTATAGGAAAATCTAATGGATAAGAGAGGGTCCCCAAAAAGGTGGGAATTGGTCACATGTGCATGAGGTGACATGTCAAACATTCTAGAAGCCTTGGAAAGATAAAATGTGAATTAAAAATTCACATGGGGAGGAGAGAGACATAGGATGAATAAATGAGAACTAAAAATTCTCATAGGAAAGAGGGTCAATGCCCAAAAAGGAAAAATGGAAAGATTGACTAAAAAGTGGTGCTAAAAGTGGTTAATGACTTTGATTAAAGTTGTGCAAATACTTGATTATGATAATTAATGGAAGATTAGTGACAAGTGGCAAATGTAGGAGGATGTGACGTTAATCCTTGATTAAGAGGATGCACACCATAATTATGAATTAATTGAATTAATCCAAATTAGAGATGGATTATAGAGGATGTGACAAAAAGAAGAATTTTAAATTGATTTTAATTCAAAATGATTAAAATGACTAAATTAAATAAATTGCTGTATTTATTTAATTTAGAGAGGAGAAAGGTACCAGATAAAGTGATTAATTGTTAAATTAAATACTTTAAGAATCTTATGTGGGAGTGTAATATTAATTAAATAAATTAATATTAACCGAATTGATGAATAAAGAGGTAAATTTGATCATATGGGCGTGATCAAATTTGGGTGTCTACAATAGGAAAATTCATTTTTCTATTAGGTGATCTTGTTTTAGGTGTCTCTGTTATTGTCTGTATAGTTGAGGAAATAGGCGAACTTGTTATCCCCTGATAGGAGATTTTGATTGTGTCCATACATCCCAAGATAGAGGCAATCCTACTTGGTAGATAGGCGATTCTATCCATAATTTTTGCCTCTCTTTAGAGTCCCCTCAGAATTGGGTGATTCTATGTGTTAAAGAGGCGATCCTGCATCCCAGATAGGCAATTTTTTGGTTCATTTCTGCTTGTTCCTTTTGAACACCCCAAGACTTAGGTGATCGCGTGTCTTAGAAGGTTGATCCTATGACCTAGATAGGGAGACTTGCTTGTCATAGAGGTGAAGCTGTTGATCTTTAGATAGGCAATCCCATCACCCAGAGGGGCAATCTTGTGAAATGTAGAGGTGGATCTGCTTCCCATCTAAAATCTAGAGAGTCAATCCTTCATGTCACGATTAACCTATATCTTCCTCAGTCTGAAACTATAGTTCAATCATTTTTCCTCTACATATCCATCCCTAAATGATCACTTTCATCTCATAAATCCTTGTCAGTCTATCCAAATGTCATCCCTTTTTGACTAAGGATTCAGCTAAACCTATCCTTCATTCATCCAACAATCTTCCTCATCATTCTAGTTGTATCCTTGAACTTAGGAATCTTTCCCATCACCTCCTCTAATCATCAAAATATGAGCTTAAATCCCATCCTAATATGAGCTTTAATCCAATCGTCCTAATCTAAACTTAAATCAAATATTAATCTAAGATTCAATCCAATCCTAATCCGAGCTTAAATCCAATCCTAATATGAGCTTAATATACATCCCAATTTGACCTTTAGTCCATTCACATTCAAGATCTTCTGATATCAAAGCAAATCTTATGACCCCTTCTTCCACATTCTTCTAATCCATTCTATTTATCTTTTCATCATCTCTCCTTTTCTTCTAATCATCTATTCCCATCTTTTCAATCCAACATCATGAATCCTTATCCTTCATCAATGCAACCAAAAATAGTATTCAAGGGGAATCCCAATTACATTGTTGATGATAATAAAAGTATTGCTGATCAAGATGAGTATGAAATTGATCCCTTTGATGCTATCATTTCTAGTAAGCTTTCTCCAACTATCATCCAAAATCCAATCAGTCATCCAAGTTACCCCATCATGTCTTCATCTGCACCTCCTAGAAATACTTATGCTACCTTTGACAAGGGATATCCATCATCATCCCCATCCACATATTCATCATATCCTTCATCCACATCTTCCTATCTTAATCTGCTATCCCAATACTGCTACCTCAATCCACCCTCCCAATCTTCCCATCCTAATCCAACATCCACATCTTCTTATCTTAATCCACTATCCCAATACTCCTACCTCAATCCACCATCCCAATCTTCCCATCCTAATCAAACATCCACATCTTCTTATCTTAATCCACTATCCCAATATTCCTACCTTAATCCACCATCCCAATCTTCCCATCCTAATCCAATATCCCCATCTTGCTATCCTAATCTAACATCCACATCTTCCCACTTTAATCCACTATCTCAATATTCCTATCTTAATTCCCCATCAACTTTATCCAACATCAATCCACCATACATATCCTCCTATGTCACTCCATCTTCCACTCCATCATGTCATAATCCTCCACCTACTCCTAGTCCTCCATCCAATCCCATTCCTCCATATAATCCTAATCCACCAATCTATAATCCTAGTCCTCCACCCATTTATAATCCTTCATCTATTCCTACCATGACATCTAAGCCTACAATAAGCAAGAACCTCATTCCAGATGACATCCAGGGACTCATGACAAAGAAGACATCCCCAAATCCACATCTTGATGTTGTGGAGCCATGCCACCCCACTCCACCATGTACGATTGCTAGTGATGATACCCTTTTCCATCCCACACCTATCACTCCCATTCCCACTCCTAATAGTGTCCAAACCATTGAAACCACAAAATCCATTGAATCCATTTAATCTGTTGAATCCCCATTTTCTACTCCTAGAGCCACTGAAACCATTGAAGACACCCAAATACAATCCACCCCCTAGTCCTAGTATCACCAAAATCCACTCCCTTGAACTTCGTGATTCCTCCATCCTTCCATCCACCCCATCTGAGGAGTTCATCCAACATTCCTCCATCATCACACCACCCACACCCATTGAAGCTTGCCATGAGTGTGATCCAAAGCATACCAAGCTATCCCCTCTGCCACATCAAGACATTTCCATCCCATCCACTCCATCTCAAGATCATACTATCTCATCCATTCCATATTGTGTTCCCCTTGTCATTATAGATCCAATCACTCCATCTCATGATCCCTTATCACCCTCTACCCTAGAGCCAAATCCTATCATATCACCTAATCCCTCTCCCGATCCCTTATCACCCACTCCTCCCAATCAAGATGCTACCATCCCATTATCTCCATCTCATGATCCTCCATCGCCACCTAACCCTACCATCCCAACACCACTTTTATATCACCTGGGTACCATTACACTCATCCATGGTGGTTTTCTTGTAGAAGAAGAACACCATGTATACACCACCCATCCTCCACCTAATAATGGACTCACATCATGTTTCCAAAATAATAAGCATTCTACCATAAACTGAATGCTCAAAATCATGAACTATCAAGGAAAAGGATTAGGCCTTCATGAGCAAGGAGCTACAAATATTTTAACATACAATTTTAATGGATATTGAAAGAAAACTAAAGATAGCTGCATATTTTCCCACAAAAACCTTAATGCTACTTGTTTGTAAGTTTCACTTAGACAAAATTAGAAACACAATTACTTTAATATAGAGTTCTACGAATATTGAAAACTGTGCCCTACATTTCTAATTCAGAATGATAGGAAGCTAACAATCCAAAAATGTTGCTACAATGTCCATACATCCTCTTCCAAAAGAAAAATAGGCTCTTCCCATCACTCCACCACACCATCTATCACCATCCCTCCTCCTCCATCATATCACCTCAAAACAACCATCCATATTCCTCCTTCATCCTCCAAATTCATTTTGGGTTATTATGCCCCTCCATCCACCATCACCCATCTTTCGTCTACTATGTCTATTTTGGGTCCCTATGTCCCTCCATCCGCCATCACACATCCTCCACATACTAAGTCCATCTTAGGACCTTACATCCTGAAATCACCTCGTCCATCTCATCTTCCTCATTCCTTTATCCATACATCACCTATCCACTTCACCCATCATAAAAATCACACTTTCATATTCCCTAATTAGGATCAACAAAGGCACATAACTACACTTCCTCCATCCACACATCATCCCAAAAATACTACCTCTATCACTCAATTTATATCCTCTGAACATCATCCATCTCCTCACACCTATCATATTGCTATTGGAAGAACTTTGGATGCCAAAGTAAAAATGCATAAATCTAAACATCCACATGAATCTAAAGCTCCTCATGTCCCCTTAAAAATACATGTTGAAGAAAAGAAAAATCCAATACAAAATCCAAATCAATCCCAAAATCTACACAAGTCCAACAAAGCAAAAATCAAAACCATGTGGATCCCAAAGAAAAAGGATGCAGTGCCTTCAAATGAAAAATCCATAATGACATCCAAAGTTGCTAATCCAAAAACTAATGATTCACGTCCTCCATCTCCTAAATCTATTTTGGGTCTTTATTTCCCAAAATTTACTATTCCAACTCCACCATTATCCCCACATTATCCATCCATTAATCCTCCTATAATTTCACATCGCTTGCCATATGTGTCAATATTGATTTTGAAAACATTCCCCCATCACACATCCACCCCATCATTTCATCCATACACTTTTCCACATCCCATCCATTATCCCACATATCTCCCCCATCAAATCCCTTTAATCCACTCCCTTGCATAATCCATCCATCCTAATAAGGTTGTACCAACATCCAATAGTCATTTCACACACAGGCTCTTATTACCTCATATGGAACTTGATGCTTGAGTCCATATATCCCCTTTATCACATGTATTCTAAATCCACTTATCCACATCCCTATCCTTATCCATCTCCATCCACACACTTTCCAAAAAATCCCCCAAAAGAAAAAAGAGTAAAGAGAAAATCCATCAATGGTGAAAACTTGGAAAAAAGTGCACCTTGGATAAGTACCAATGATGAAACTGGAAAATAGGTGTCGTAATGTAAAATCCTCATCCGTTGTCTTTCCACGCTTGGAAAATTCGTACTTCATCCCCTTCATCATCTCTTCCATGGGTCAAATCTCCTCCATCCTAGCCTACCATGCACACATCGGTACTTTATCATATCCGTTTATCCATCCCTCCATCCCTCCATTCCTGCCTTCCACCCTCATATTCCTTCCACCATCCATCTACATTCCTTATCCATGCATCCTATCTACATCCATCCCCCTCCCTCATCCACCCATCATATCCTCCTCCATTTATCTCCTTTATCTTCCCATCCACCCATATTTCGTCCTTCTTGCCTCATCACACTTGACATATCTAGAGTGGGGGAATATACTTCCTTTGTGACATAGTACTTGGAGACATCCTTCATCATGTCATCCCCCCCATCTCCCTATCATTATCTCCACATCCCCCTTCCATTAATCCCTCCAAAAAATTTACCCCATATGCTCATCCTTCCATCTTCCACATCCTTATCTTCCCATCTGTCTATCCAAACAATCCCCTCCATCTCTCCATCCTTATCTTCCCATCCATCCATCAAAAAAAAAAATCCCTCCCATATTCCAAATCCTTACCTTCCCATCTATCCACCCAGTAACATTTTCCACATCCAAATCCTTATCCCTCTATCCATCCATCCTAGCATCTTTCCATCTCCTTATTGTTATCTATCCATCCCTTTATCTCTATTTCCATTCCATCTCATAATCCCTTGTCATTGATATCTGGCTATAGGCCCCCCCTCATTTAACCCAATGCCATCTCTCTCACTATCATCAACCCCACCTTTTTGACACATCTTTCCAATCTCCTCTCACTTTTCATCACTTATCTATCCATCATATCATCATCCCAATTCATCTTTTGATGATTGAGATAATTATCCCATCCCTGAGCTTTGTGCAATCACCATCATCCTATCCACAAGGTTTGTCTGGTCCTAGAATTTGTCTATCTTGTCTTTGTCTTCCATCAACGTCTCCATTTTCCTCTTTTTTCTTTTATCCATGGTTGGTCATCAGTCTTTTATCGAACTATGAGGGATATGTGCTTTCACGTAGGCAAGACTAATCTTTGATCAACCCTTGAGCCCCTAGGTCTTTAGGGTGTGTCTTGTCATCATGTCGTGTTGTCAGGTGTGTCCCTACCTAGCTGGTTCTAAACAAGAAAAATCCATTAGTATCATGGGGTCCAATCAATTTTGAGTATCCTAAGTTGTGTCAATCAGCTGATCTACCCTGCATCCTTGGTCTTAACATGATGTATCCTTCCTAAATCAGACCGCATCAATCCCATCCACCCTACTAATCCTATGGAAAAGGACATTTGAAATTTGTTGTGATCTTTTGGCGCTTTTGGCATTTTGTTTATCATTTGAGCTTCCTATTACACTTTGTTAGGGTTTCCACAATCCATCATATTATGGTGTGCTTTGATAGGTAAACATAGGGGCGTATCTTGGTTTTTGTATGTGATCTTGTCTTCCTGGTTATCCCATGTGGAACTCACTAAGATCCTTTGTGGTCTTGTGTTACACTGGGGAAACCTCTTGTGTTTGTAGTTTTCCAACATTGGCGCTACCAAATCCCCTGTGACTTTGGGATGTTGGACTAACCTTTTGTCTGTTGCGTTAGTCCTATGCATGCGATACACCATCACCTTGGTTCCTCATACCTAGTGCATAGTATCCCATGTTATATTAAGTTAAGTACTCACTACATGGTAGTTTTGATACGATGCTCTTAAACCATCTTCTCATCCACTCACCCTAGATCGTTCTCATCCATGCATCCTTTATCACACCCCATCATCTATCTATCATATATTTTTTCATCCCTCCACTTCCTCAATCCTCATCGTATCATCATCTCTTGAACCTTCTTAGGATAATATAGATTTGTTATTCTAAGCATATTTTCATCAATCCTCATTGTTTCATCATCTCTTCACTCTTCTTAGGATAATGTATATTTGATACAATCTCACATCTCCATCCAATCCTAATCCATTATATCTAGCACAAATCATCTAATCATATCCTTGGTCTTGTTCCCAGCCTTTCTACAATCCTTGATCTAATCATCATCATCTTCATCATAATCAAGATGTATCCTTCCCTATCCTTTTGTGTTGTTTTGAGATGTATCCTTCCCTCATCAAAAACACTTTCATCATCATCATCATTGAGATGTATCCTTCTCTCATCAACACCACTTTCATCATCATCATCAGGATGTATCCTTCCCTATCCTTTTGTATTGTTTTTGGATGTATACTTCCCTCATCAACAATGCTGCATCCATCATCAATCCATTTTGGCTTGTAGCTTGACTAGGGAAACATCACCTGTGTCCTTCAATCCATTTGTTTTTGCTTACTCCTTATCTTCTCCTTTCATTATCTCTTCCTCCTCCCATCCCATATTCTATCCATCACTTTGCATCATCTTCCCCATCTACCCTTGCAACATCTCATCCATTTAGAGAACACACCCATGTTCTCTTGAGCCCGCATGTCCTCTCGAAGGGGGCTTCCTCAATCCCTAATCTTCATTCCCATCATCTTTCCTCCTAGTCACTCCTTTGAATGAATAGGACATCTTTCACAATCTAACCATTATCTTCTAGTTTCTATGTTTTAATCTTCTTTGAAATGATGCTACTTCATAACACCATCTCAAAGAGGGGAAAAATGTAGACATCTAAATTTGACCACTTACATTTGGTCAAATTTATCCCTTTTCATCTAAATATCCTCTTTTTCACATTAATTTTAAGTAATATTACTATTATTTAATTAATACCCCTAAAGTCCTCTAAATCCCTAAGGTATCTAATTAAATAATTAAATACTTTTATTATCTATCCTACCTTACCCTTTCTATCCCATAAATTAAATAAATAATTTCTATTTATTTAATTTACTCCCTCAAGTGTCACATCCTCAATCATTTTTTCCTAATCCTAATCCCCACCTAAACTACCCACTAAGCAGATGCACACACTTAATCCATGATTAACTGGGTCAACTCTCCCCATCCCCCAAGGAATTTTTAATTCCTTTTCTCTTTCCCAAGGAATATTTAATTCCTTTTATCATTCCCATGAAAATTAAAAAGGAATTTTTTAATTCCTTTGGTAAACTCTTAGTCTCATCCATTGATCTCTATCAATCAATCCTAGCCATTCATCCAAAAATCCTTCAATCTATTTATCCCAACACTTAGCCATTTTCACTTCTCTCACCCATTTTCCACTGGAGCACTGTTATGCTGCCAAAATTTTGACTGAGCACACATCCAATAGAACATCATGGGAAAATATACACAATAGGAGGCTTTGTACACTAGTTTGAACTCCTCATCACCCTATCTTGAGTGTTTTGCTTGTTTTTCTTGCATTTTAGATAGATTAAAAACACTGCACATAGTATCAAACAATTTGAGAATCAACAGATTGATTGCTAGCCCATGGTGGAGAAGTATGAAAAAGGTAAGGATACTCATTTTGGGAATGAGATCATTCAACTCAAAACCAATATAATTTCTAGAGTTCTTGTTGCTTTAGAAAGAGTGTTTGATAGTGTTAACTACTATAAAAAAAGAAGTAAGCCTACAAAAGAAGATATAGAAGGTGTAAATCTATGAACTGAGGTAGCTCCCAAGATGATTTATATTAGTAAGAGGTTAAAACCAACCAAGAAGAAATTGTTGATTTTATTTATAATAAAGTATAAATTTTTTTTTACCTGGTCTTATGATGAATTGAAGGCTTACAAACTGTAACATTAAAAAAAGGGAACCCTAAGTTTAAAGTCTAAACCTAGGATTTCTTTTTGCTTCTTTTTTGAAGGTACATTAGGATGAAAAAAAAAGGTGTTTAGATTGAATTTCAACCATGAAGGTGAGTCAACTAGACCTAGATCTAATCCTTTTGAGCCTTAGAAATGGACTTAAATTGATTTTTATGATTGACCTAATTCAACAATGTTCCCTACTATGAAAATTGCAATATCCCGATGATTAATAGACTAAAAAAATAACTTGTAGGTAGATCTGGTAAGTGCAAAGGACTATGTACTTACCCAAAAAAGTTGGTTCTGACCACTATAGAGCGGAAAAGTCACCCTAGGGTGTATGGGTCTTTGTATTCTACTTTTGCTCTATTTTTGAGGTCCTCTAATGACATATTTGAGCTTCTAACTCCCAGTTGCAGAGTTTTCAGAACACTATCGAATAATTTTGTAGGTGAGTTTTCATGAGTTAACATATGTAGGGCTTCATTTTTAATAATGAACAATTTATCTTCAAGCTTCCTTCAATCCTCTTCAAACCTAAAATTTGTATATTCACAAAGATAAGAGTTGTTGTGCCATTTATGGGTTTTCCTAAGTCAAACCTCGTTTTAGTTTTTCTACTTCCACAATGGAAATGCCAATGATAAATTGATAATGTATAGGAAGGAATGATGAAATCAAAAAGTGATACAACTCACCACCCTTTAATGTGTTCCTTGAAGGACTGAAGTCATGCACATTACTTCAAGGTCTTGGGTCTTGCTTTCTTGATTGCTTGAATGCTTTGGAGACCTACAAAAGTGTTAGCCTTCACAAAAAAATGAACATACATAAACTCACATAGGATTTGAAATGATGTTAGGATCTTGAATTAATGAAATAAAGCTCTGAAATATTGCTCTTGACTTGCTTGATAGTGATCTTGATCATAAGTTTACCAATATAACTTCACTTAATGCTAGATCATTTCACTTAGATTTTAAATGATGCAATAACTAGGCATTTATAGGTATTTCTCTAATTCTCAAAAATTAAATCCCAATAGACAACATTTGTAAGTTGAATTTTGAATGTTAAAATGCTAACACCAACATATCCAAAATTGGTCCTCGAAAAAATAGGGGGACCCATACACCCTAAGGTGAATGGGTCCTAGCCCTATTTTCCAAGACATTAAGTGTCGAGGTCAAAATATTAATTAGATGCATTATTCAATGCTTGAAATTTCTCGAAAGTGGTATAAATGGGATATAGAATGCATAATTTAGGAAATTAGGGACCCAATTAGGCTCAATAATTTAAGGGGAGCAAAACCTAGTGTGGCATTATCAAGAGTGACAATTTATGATGGTACATTTAGCCCCTACTTTAGTGAGAGTATGAAATTATGCTCAGACTCACACTAAAGTAGAAAATATATGTCAAGAGCCCAATCCGATTGTCCAAATGTTGAAGAGAAAAGATGAATAAGGATCTAGGGAGGTGATCAAGCCCCCAAGATCCAAGATCCAAGATCCCATGGAAAAATAACATAAGCACAAAGGACTACATATATGTATGATATGTGGCAAGACAACATACACAAACATACAATGTCAACATGAAATACAAAAAGGAGGGTATGGATAATCATGAGCTAGCAAGCTATTTTATGCTAGAATCCATACCAAAGGCATTCATGACACACAATAGCAAAGTTTGATATTTTCTAGTTGAATCACAGACAAGAAGGCATACAAGCTAGTGAAGTCTGATATTTATTAGGTGAACCCCCAAGACTAGGTAGCAAAATGAGAAACACACTGTCTAGTGAAGTTCACTATTCACTAGGTGTGCACCCATGTCAACCATACCAAGAGTTATACCATTGATAACTCTAATAAGGTGTTAAAAATGATCAAAATGTTATGCCAACACAACACTAAGTTTAACGCCTATGAACAAAGTGAAGCAAAAAATTCCAAAGTCAATGTCAATGCATCACTAAGTCTAATTCCCATGAACAAAGTGAAGCAAATAATGCCAATGTATGCCCCAACCTTAAAGAAATTGCTAAACACCATGCTATGAGCAATTAATTTAAGGGAGAAAAATGATAAATGTCATACAATAAATGGTCATGAGAGCCTATTTGGAAAGCTCTATGTAAATGATATGTTTCCAAATGAAGCTACATCATGATAAGGGGTTGCCCCCAAATATAATGAAACAAAGAACAAAATATGAACACATAAGGGATCCACATATCTAGGGTTAGTATACGTCTTTTGTACAATGATATAATAGAGCTTGAAATTGACATCATTCCCCAAGTACTCATGGAACAAAAAAATAATGGAGGAATGACACATAGAGAGACAAATAATCAAAAGGTTCAACATGGAAAAGACCTCAATGTTTCAAGACCTTGTATTATCCCCAAAAGGAAAAAACAAGACAAAAAAAATAAAAGAAAAAGTTTATGACATATAGAATAATGAAGATACAAATAGAAGAATTCCATGACAGGTTTGTTTCTTTTGTATCCTTCTGCCAAAAAAGCTACAAGGGTCACCCAAAGAAAAATCACAAACATAAAGGTACGCCAAGTAGAACAACATGGGAGATCACATCACATGTAAGCAAACACAAATTTAATACATGAAAAAAACATAAGCAAGTACCACACATGCGAGCTAACTTAAAGCAAGTCATTTGCATCCCAATCTTGCTCATCATATAGGGAGGGTGGAAAACTAGATAAAGGGACTATAGAAAGTATCATGCTAGGAGCATCTCCAGGTTCAACATGTGGTGGGTCACTCTCATTAGGAGGATCATCATGGTTTCCCCCATATAAGTTCATTTTATTTGAAAATAGCATATTAAGCTCATTATGGACTTGTTCATTAGTTTTAGCAATGTTGTCTTCATCATCCAAATTAATCACAATGGGAGGTTTTATAATAATATATGTTGTATATTCTTGTTTCGCCTCTTGTTTTGGTTCCATGTCTTGTTTTGGTGTAGGTTGTAATTATTTTTGAGTTTTTTACATAGGTGTTGGATTATCATGTACAATTTTATTTTTTTCTTCCAATTGATGAGGGATAACACGATGCCTATGCCTACACTATTTAGCATTCCAGTTTCCTCTTGCACAATTTTCAATTTGTGATGTGGTAGAAGTGGGTTTCTAGACCATTGGTCTCTTTTATTCCCTTAAGGGAGGAATTGAAGGAACCATTTGGGGTTAGGAAACCACTATCTCTTTAGGTCTATACACTTGTTTAATCTTTGGAGGCACAAAGAAATCACTTGATTATCTCTTGGTATTTTAGATGGTATGGGTGGAGGAACTATGACATACTTACCTTGGTTACTTGGAAGGTTATTTTCTTGGGTCATGGGTTCATCCATAGCTTGTGGAGGAGGAACAATCATGGTCTTTTCATTTTCAAGAATGTTGATAAGAGGTAACTATGTTATGCACTTCACCTTAAAATTTTGGTATGACTTGAAAAATAAGTCATCACAAGGATTTATACATTCCATAGGTTGAGGCCAAAATAAATCTAATGAAAATTTCCCATGGGAGGATAAAGGATTAGACCCACTATGATGCACTATGAATATCTCATTTTCAAATGGGAACTTATTGCACTTGTGAATAATTGATGGAATGACATTCATGAATTGTAGCCATGGGTAGCCTAGCTTCACATGGAGTTGGTTTGACATCGGGATGATGTAGAATGATACATCTAATTTTTTTGATCCAAATTTAAGAGGAAGAGTGATCAAACCTATCATAGGGAAAGAAAAACCAACGTGAATTTTCAACCATTATTTTGATTGTTCATATGAATCTTGATAAATATCTTACACAAATAATAATTCCTTAATGATCACATTCTCTACACACATGAGATCGATGAATATTCCTTGTATAGGTTTTTCATTGATATGTCGAGTGATATAGAGAGGACCATTAGGTGCATTTATGGATGCATCACTATTGGTGAAAGCAATCTCAGGTAATGCAATGGTTTGGCCCTTACGAGGTTGAACATCTATTAAAGAAATCATGCTATCTGCTTCCTTCTCATCATTATTTTCATCATCATTCTTATCATCATTCATATCATCACTCGTATCATCTCATGCTTGCACAAAGTTGGATGAATGGTTTGACATTGGATTGATAAAAAATTTCAAGTTTTGGTTAGATAGTGGAACAAACTTATTCCCTTGATCATTAACACCGCTCACCTAGATGTGAGTAGAACCAATGAGGTCTTGAAATTTTTGTTTAAGATGCATGCATCACTTTGTATCATATCCACTTGTGTGATGATATTGAAAAAAGGAATTTGGATTGTAACTTGGAGGTAAGGGTTTGGTTGTGTCCACAAGTCTAACTAGAGGTAATCAGATTAGGTTCTTCTTCAAAAGTTGCAACATGATCAAATGGAGGGTGTTAGGTAATTGGGTAAATTATCTACCTCTTAGTCTAAATTGGTATGGAGTTGAACTTATGGCGTCAACTTGAGGTTGAATGTGGTTGGTTGTTTGAGGTGTATGCAACTTAATAAAGATTTGTATTGCTTCTTGAATGGTTGATATTTTTTATGGTAGGGATTTGGATTTCCCAACAAGAGTAAATGAAGATGTCTCTTCATACTGACTAACCAAGTTTTGATAATCATGGAGGGTTGTACATAAATGTATAAAGGATGGATATTTCATCAATAAGATTTTATCCCTTATTCTAGATTGTAAATTTTCAATGAACACTCATTGAACATCCGAATCAAGAAGAGTAAGATTAATTTGTGAATAAATCAACTAATAGTCCCCTATAAAGTATATTACTTTTTCGCGTTTTCTTTGTTTTCATCACACTAGATCAGTTATTATAATTTTAGGTCCAATGTTGACTTGGAAATGTTGGAGGAATGCATCAAAAAGTTCATTGAAGGAGTGGATTGAGTTATTCATAAATGAAAAAAACCATTCTAAGGCCATTTATTTCAATGAACTAGGAAAGAGCTTAGACAAGAGTTTATCTTAAAAAATGAAGTCACTACACAAGGTCGTATGTGCTGATATACGATTGCTAGGGTCTCCTTTACCATTATACTTATCAAATTGAGGTATCTCTATATTTTGTGGTACTAGTGTTTTCAAAATTTCAATTGACAATGGGTTCCTCTTAACATATTGCAATGGTTTTTCATTTTGGTTTTGGTTCAAAGTTAAGATTTTTTGTTGGAGTGAGGTTACATTTTGCAAAAGTTGGTTAATGATTGAATCATTGGTTGACATGTTTTGGGAATGTGGTGAATATGGTGGGATTGTGTATGTGCTTGGTGGACTACTATGTTGTAAATTTATGAGAGGGGATAAAACTTGAGATGTTACATGTGAAGATCCAAAACCATAAGGATTTTCAATAGAAAGGCCTAATGTTTTAGTTATACTAACGATTTTTTGTATCATTGAAGCAATAGTTGGATTTATGTATTTAGGGATAGAGGCTATAGTTTTAGGGAGGGAGATTTTATTTCCTCCTTGAATTTGAGTGTATCCCAAAGGTTGAGTGAAACTAGCCATTGTAGGTACATTAGAGTCAACTATATGGGCTTGGCTACACAAAACCTCTAATCCTTGATCATCATTAATTAGTTTCCTCATGTTATTTATTATTGGGACCTCTGCACCAACTAGATATTTAGTACTCACAAAGTCTTGAAGTCTTTCTAAATCCTTGTCCAATTGTTTTAGTTTGTCTTCAGGAACATGGGAAACCATAGTCTCAACATCTATAAAAATGGGTGATTGTAAGGTTGTCATTAGTATGGTAGTGTTAAGGATAGAGTCTAGAATGGGTTGAGTATTGACAACACTATGTATGAACGAGTTAGAAGTCTCAACATCCACAATGGATGTAACAACAACATGAGATATCATAAGTCTAGAACTACATATCATAAAAGTATTGGTAGTAGGACACCATATCGTGAAGCACATGTGAGTTTAAAAACACTTAAGTGTACCAACTATGAACACTAAACTGAGAAAAAAACACAGTAAAATAGCAAAAAACTGGATTCAAACAACAAGAGTAGATAGAGGATACAACAAGAAATATTTGTGCAAAATTTGATTTAGTAAATAGTAGGATGGCAGAGGCGCTTGAGGGCATTTGTGTCCTAGGAAAGTTTTCCAAAAATTCAAAATATGATTGTGTGTAATTCTACTTAAGGATTCCAGGTCTGGTTGTAAACAGATTTTACAATGAATGTTTTTCCATATTTTACTCAATTTATGCCAAGACAAGTGTGTAACAATATGTGAATAATAAATGATAATTTTGAATGTAATTTTCTAACCTAAAATGCACAAATTGATTGATTGTAAGTTGCCTAAATCTAAAAAATGATATTTTTGATGCAATTCTGAAACCAAACAATGGAATTTTTCTCAAATTTTTATCACTTTTTGAGCTAAATAAAGGATTCCTAAATGAATTCAATTAAGAATGTCAAAATAAAGGTTCATAAGCACAAGCAAACTAAAGGCACAAATAAAAAAATGTGTAAATTTTTTTGTTAGTGCAAGTGTACACGGACAAAGACACACAAGGGCATCTAAGTCCTTGGTAGGGGTTCTAAAAATTCAAAAGTTGAATGCTTATTGTACTGGCTAAATGTTCTAATTTTGTGTGCAAACTGTAGACACGTAAAATATACTGATTGACATCGTGCATTTGATCCTGACTTACTAACATCATTTTTTCCTAAATCATCCCTCGGTCTAACCATTTAATCAAATTCCCCTATCTGATTAAATTCATCAATATTCATCTCTTAATTAAATAAATCATTTTTGTTAATTAAATCAATCCACTCGATCTAATTATCCCTATTTAATTAAATAATCAATTTATTTGATTAAATCTCTAAAATGTATTCATTAAATTAAATAAATTAAACTTATTTGATTTAATCTAACACCATCCCTTTTAATTAAATAAATCAAAAATCCTTATTTAATTAGCCTCTTATCATATTCTCTTATTTGATTTAAATGAATCATAAATCTAAGTCAAATAGGTCACATCATCTAATCTCTCATTAAATTAATTAACCCTTGATTAATTTAATCTCTTATCATGTACCATCCTCTAGATTTTGCAAGTTGCACATAAAAATAGATTTAATTCATTTATTAAATCTCTATTTTCCTCACAAGGCATCTTTTGGAATATTCTCTCAATTTGAATTCAAAAATTCCAAGTCAACATGTACATCCAACAAGGAAATAACTTCATCTTACATGTTCTTTGCCTTAAGCCAAGTGGCATTTATTGCATTTTCCCTTCCCTCTTGCATGTCATTTCAACAAATTTGAATTACAAATATTTACATTTATTGGCACAAACCCCAAATCTTGCACATCCATCATCAATTCATAGCTTGACAAGTGGCATCATATCATTGGATGAATGTTAGTCCCACATTACTCAAATTTGGACATTCATCCATCTTGAAATCCTATAAATAAAGATCCCATATCCTCCTTTTATCATCCACAATCCAAGCAAAGTTACCATGCTCAAATATCTCTTGAATTCCATCTATCATCCTTGAGTCATGGCTAGGTTTTGCAGATTTTTGGCTTGGAGTCTTCATTCTTCACCAACAAAGTGGATCAATCTCTTCAACATTCGAAGCTTGCATCATAGGAATTAGGAAAAGGCCAATTTTCACATAAAATTGGCACCAATTCCCCCATGGGATCATGAGTTTGCACATTTAAATTAGGATTCAATCTTTATTTCATCATTTTCATTGTGTTCTTCACTATTTTCTTTCCTATTTTGAGGTTGTAAATGGATTTCATGTGGAATCCTTGTTTTGGCTTGCAATATCTAACTTGAGGTGTTTATTCTCCATGTTTTGAAGGTACTGAGGTTGGGGTTCGCACATTTTTCACTAGGAGGGCTAGATATCATTAATTCTAACTTTTTCTTAAAATTTCTGCATTTTTTCTTCACACATAGGAAATTCCAACGCGGGCTCGTCAGCGTTGTTGTTTTGGCACCGCGGGCCCATCAGCATCGCTATATGGCACCACGTAAAGTACAAATTACACCGTTGGACTCATCCTACCAAAAAATTTAAATTTTTAACTCCGCCGCTGGAAACGTTGACTTGCAGGACTTTTAAATTTTTTTGAAAATAGTGACGCTGGACACAAACTGTGACGCTGTGAAAAATTGTGATGCAATCGAGCTCTCTGTCTCAACACAGAGCACCACTGACTGGTAAGCGGTGCTGTGAGGGTGATGCTAGGAGAACAAACTACGACACCCTCATGAGTTGTGATGCTGGGGGACAGTAAAAGGGAAAATTTTGTTTTTTAGCACGTGTTTCATATTTATGATTAATTTATCTTTTGTTTCTTGCCTTTTAATTTCTATGTTTTTCCAGAATCTGACTGTTTTTTCCTCTTTGTAGGTTGGGAATCAAAATAAAAGGAAGGAGGAGCATGGTGATGATATTTTGTCCAACCCAAAGTGTTTTTTTAAACACTTAAGTGTTCGTTTAACACTTCTTTAGGAATTTGTTATCTTTTCATTCTTAGAATACTAGTTTTCATTTGGGCTTAAAAAGAACCTTTCAATTTCTTCTTGCAAAGGCTAAAATGAACAATAGGATCAAAAACTTAGTAGATTTCATTTATTGGATTAACAAATTGAACAAATTTCTTTCACTTGTGATTTGGTGCTCTAAAACGAACTCACATTTTGCTTTGAGGATCTAAAAAGAACAAGTGTAGCTTTGTTTTTTGTGAGGGCTTACTTAGACTAAAGGAAATGAAAAAGGATGTATGAGCTTCTCTCTTGCTTTATAGTGATCTTGAGAATCAAAATTCCTTTTCATGACTTTGGGCTAAGACAAAGCAATCACCTCCACACTTCGATTTGGGCTTAAAATTGAAAAAAATCTTGTGTGAGTGTGAGTGGGGGTTTTGTTGCGTATATTCTCTCTCCTCGTTGCCAACAAGGATTGATCGACTTACGAATATTGTTCTTCATTCACTTTTTTTTATCCTAGAGGGCCTGCCTTGGGGAAAAAGTACTCACCCAAGGGAACAACTCAACCGATAACACTCTAAAGCCAAGAGTATTTCCAACCAGGATATAAATGTGGATATTGGACGAAACGCCAATATCACGTGGTTGATTCTGACAAGATGGATCCAAAAGGGTACTCTTGCCATATGGGTCAATCTCCACGAACAGAAAGTCCTTACTAAAATCCATGTGCTAGAATTTTCGAAAATCCTTTTATCTATTTGTTGTTGCAATAACAGTCATTCTCAAGCCACCCCACACTTTTACGGTCTTCTAGTAGAAATGGAAAATATGCCATGGGAGTTTCATGGGTGTTGATGCTTGGCTGCCCCATATAAGTGAGTGTCGTGGAGGGGAGCCAGTGGGGTCAAGCATCTAACCATTCACTAGAGATAAGCATAGTTGGACTTTTCCAAGTGGGAATCCAACAAATATTGTCTTACACATCCATAGGATTGTACTTATTCTTGGGTTACAAAATGCATTGCTTGAGCGAAAACATCATGAAAACAAACACTTGAACCTCATCCAAAAGTCAAACCCTTTTGAAGAAAAATACAATTGACTCAATCCATATGTTATTGCTTTCCCTTGGGATTCACGTCCTTAGAGGTTTCTAAACATTGGATTATATCTCGATTTGTCTCCTTAAGTAAACTATAGGAAAACCCTTGCCTTGAGTTCATTGAATTCCCACATAACATATCTTGTGGGGTTTGAATAAATTAAGACATTGGACATCTTAGTTTGAAAACTTAATTGAAGAAAGTGTTTTTGGTAAAATAAAGGTATTAATAAAATCGAAGCAAAATGAACTTTCATATGTTATTGAAGACTCACAACCTCAAAGCAAAAAAAAAATCATTGGTTGGAAATCCAAAAATGAATGAAATCATTTCTTGGTTACAAAGGTCATTAGGAAGCATTTGCATGCTCTTCAATACCTAGGTCTAAGAAAACAAAGTGTACCTTTTTAGGTTCATCTTAGGATCAAAACATATCAAAATCTCTTTTTCATCCATCCTCCAACACATCAAAACAAATCCATCTCATCATCACCTTTTGGAAAATCTTGAAATCATCCTTAAATACTAGGCTTTGTGGCAAAATCAAAAACATCAAAATCATTGAGACTAAATACTTGAAAACATTTATCAAAAAACCTGTGGCTAGGTATGTGTAGATGCATCCTTTTGCATATACTTAGTCAAAGTTATCAAAATCATATTGTCTAGCTTAGTGTATGTAGATGAATCCTTCTTCATATGCTTAGTGAAACAATCATCTTGTTTGAATAGGTGTGGGTAGATGCATCCTTCTCCTCACACATATTCAAATCATCATCCTTTGAACAAAACTATCCCTTAGATCATCATCCAAAATCTTAGGGTCTTTTTGTTCAAAATCCAAAATCAAAATCAAGGACAAAATCCCAAAACCAAGATCAAAATCTACAAGTCCTAAAAGCCTAGTATCTCATTGAAGATTTATCAAAAGCCAAAAACATTTGTATCATCCATCCTTATGCATCATCATCACATCATCACCTTTGATCCTCAAGGCATCCTAAAAAATTCTACTTTGGGACATAAAATAGAGATCAATCCAAAGAATCAAGAGATTCATCTCCCATATTCTTGATCCTTGTTTTATGGTTCAAACAAGATCTCAATACAAGAAGAGTATGGAAGCCAACAAAGAAACACCTACTTCAAGCGATCTTAGCCAAACAAACGCAGAAATAAATCCAACTGAATCAAGTAATCTGTTGACCCTCTCATCATCACAAAATCCGCAAGAAGAAAATCAAGGAGAGGATCTTACCTTTGGAATGTCTCGCAAAGAAATGACTGAAATGCTTCAAAATCTAGAGAATCATAAAATCATCAACATCATGATGAGACTCAACGCTTCGTTATACATGCTTGAACTAGCAAAACAAGGGGCTAAATTACCTTCAGATTTTGATGTAAGTACTATAGTGGAGACATCCTTTCCACCTATCTCATCCACCATCCCCATTTCATCTACACCTCCATCCCAAAACATCACGCAAAAAATTATGCAAATCACAACATCGTTTGCTCCAACCCAACCCAATGTCAACAAGGGAAATACATTTCTCTATGCTCTTCAATCACATCCTCTTGTTAATAATCAAAACTTGGATGCAAACACCACATTGGAACAAAATATACCCCAAAACCCATTACACAAAAATGTTCCTTTCACATTCCATCACGATCCATCATTATCATTTTTTCACGCAACTCCTCAAACACCTCTTCTCACAAATTCACAAGAAGAGGGAGATATGTTCGATCTGGGGGGCCTATTCGACACCACAAAATTTTTACAACTCACACCCCTCACCTTTCCACCTCTTCCACCATTTCCATCATCATCCGCACCACTCCTTAGTTTAGGGCTTCCTCCCCTACCAAGTATCAATCAAAGCATTGCACCAAACACTCAAAATTTATCGTTGATATTGCAACAACAAATGATAAATGCACAAGCAATGGAAACATCATCAAACACACCCCTAACATCACAAAGCATGGTCTGTCAAGGACCAACCATCACATCAATACCACTATCCAACACCCAAAACATCAACACCACCTTCACGAACACCATTCCGAATCCACCACCACCCCCACCACCACCGACATCCACCACATCAAGTCAATCCAACGTGGCATTGCAAGCTGCTTTTCAAAGGGGGTACCAACAAGTGCAAAAACAAAAAGCCGTACAACAAAAGCGTCAAGCGTACTTAGGATGCTTAAAATTTGCACAAACCCCTTTTCTAAGCAACAATGGCCCAGAAATAAATTTGATTGCAACAACAGCGACAAGCTGCTTGACTACGCAGGCCCCGCAGCTGAGGGCCGCTCAAGCTGATTTATTATGTGACAAGCTGCAAGCACAAGTGAGAACGAGCTCAGGCCCAAGTGCAAGCTCAGGTGCAAGCAATATCGGGCGCAACAGGCCCAATATCAGGCACAGCTCAATGCTGGGAGACAGGCATCACAGTTGGGACATATCAGCAAGCACTAGAAGCAATCACACGGGAGCAAGAGCAGCAAGATTGGCGGGTAGCAGCAAATGACAACAAGCATTGGGATAGTAACAAATTGACAACAAGCACAAATCTTGGCATGACAATCAGCAGCAAGCATTTTTATACAAAGAAAGCGGTGGGAAATACTACTATTTCTTGAACATGCACATACCGTGGAACAGTGGACCAATGGTCATCCATCCAAACAACAGTTAGAACACTTTAAAACCTTTCGTCACCCCTAATCCACAAAGTGATTGGTTACTGGCTCATGTTTGCTCTGCATGACAGGTGCTCGGCCTTCAGTTAGAGTGAGACAGCCCAAGGCACTTGACAGCAGTCCTATCCGTTTGATAGGAGCTTAAAGATGAAAACCATTCCCAAAGTTTAGAAATCTAAATTTGATAAATATCGGATTAGAATACAGTTGCATCAAGAATTCTAGGTTCATTACATGGAGGTTGCATATGATAGTTATGCGATGTGGCTATTTCCTAGGAGCTTGGCAAGCCCCGCTATAGAATTGTTCTCTCGCTTACCTTCAGGAATTAGAACATTCCAAGAAATTAGAGATGCATTCATCAGGAACTACACATGTAACATTGCAATGGATGTCAGTCTTGAAGAACTATACGCTCTAAAATAAGGAAAAAATGAATCTTTTGCTTCATTCCTTCAATGATGGCGATCCAAGGCCAATCAGAGCAAGTGGACCATGCCAAAAGAACAACAAGTCTACACCATCATAGCTAACCTTGAAGGCTGCTTGGAATTTCATCTCAAGGTTCAGGGCATCACAACATATGACAGTCATCCAGCACTCTTGAAAAGAGCCCTTGTGACTCAACGTGGAATCAACATCATATGTGAACAGCAAAACAACCACCCATCATCTAATTACAACGATAAACCTCACACATGGGCAAGGAACAAAAACATTACTAATGATGGTATCGTTGATGCCAAGGTGGTCATTAGTGGTCCATGCCAAAATACACCCACACAGCAAACCCAAACACAACACACCAACCCAACAACAATCCAACCATCAATAGTCTCAATGACCAAAGGGGACCACCCCAATGCAAAAGTTATCCCAATTGAAAATATGCTATTTTGGGGGAACCACTAGAGGACATAATGAAAAAGTTGATCATGAAAAAACTCATCAAGCCTCCTACATTTGAGAATTACCAAAGACCTAACATCAAACCCCCTTGGTATAATGAAAATCAACACACAAATTTCATAAAATCAAAATACCACAATTATGAGACTCAAAAAATATCGTCAAGATCTCATTGACAATCATAGCGATGGAACAACCTATTTAAATGAATCTTGGAAATCTACGAATCAGTGCTGAATCGTAAGGAATAAAATGATAAATGGAAGGCGATTATAAATCATATGTACTAAATAGTCATTACACTCCCTAATTGGTACTGGTCATCTACCCATCAAGGCACCCATCTTTAAAGAGATTGTGATCACCACAAAGCGACAAAGTCTGCCATTGCGGGGATCATCCCAGCCTGGCAATCCCATGTCTCTAGATCCATTCCAGCGTATTTCTGATATTTAGACAACTCAAGGGCATCAACACATCTCAGTATGGGTTGTTAAAAATCTCATCGGTACATAAAAGATTCTAGAAGGAAGCATTGGCCTCAATCATACCCATAATTTTCGATCTGGGCAATTTATTATGATGGGAAATATCATAACAACTAATCTCCTTACATTCTTTGACCAAGATTTCTGCTTAACCATCTCCTGACATGAAATATTATAAACAAAACCCAGTCAAAGTTACGGTGGATGGAGTGCGAGGTTTAGTTATCTGTTCTCTTAGCCTCATCAAGCGGTTGAAAATATCAGAAGATTCCATCGACAAAGGCAAGGGAATCACAATTAGAGCATATGATGAACAAGAAACATTGTCTCAAGGCACAATTAAACTCCCTATTCAAGTAAGGCCAACGCTCATGGAAACCACCTGTCAGGTCCTAGACCTTGACTTGCCATATAATATCTTGGAAGCCCTTGGATCCATGCAGTGACCGTAGCGTAGCCTTCCACCAATGTGTGAAATTTACACATAATGGACAAGAGGTTACTGTCCATGGAGATCCCAAACCATTTTAATATTGCAAAAATCTTGAGGCAAAGTATTACAAAATCCCCCAAGTGCCAAAGAACGATGAGGTCCCATCCATACCATATATCGACCCCGCCACTCTCGCGTCCACTTCTGTGACAGAGACACCCGCCATCCCCACCATCCCCACCACCTCCAATATCAAGCTCATCATCTAGGAGGATGGTTGTGGAAGCAAAAAACTCCCTAACAATGCTTTTGTGATAGGAGAGTTACCACAATCTCCTAGATCACGAGGACACCCATAAGAAAACCAAGCTTCCACATCACAAACCTATCCTAAAAAATATCTTGAATTCACAAGATGGGGAGACCTTGGCCATGAGGTTATTGAAGAAGATCCATCTCACATCTTGTATCAAGATGAAAGACCAGTAGCTAATTTACCAATGGATGAGACAAGCAAGGGCCTACAAATGATGCTCGCAATGGGCTATGACAGAAATCAATTACTGGGACAAAATGACAATGTTCTCATAATACCTATCATGCCAGAGACACGACCCATAACAAATCTTGGTCTTGGACGTACCCCTTCGAGAATAACCATACATGGCCGAAGTCCTCCAGTTAGAATGGTAAATATTTCTTCTCAACCAGTACTAGTACAAGTACACTCACCAATAGTCACAGGTAGAGACACACAATTTTATAACTGAGCCCTATATTAGTAGCAATGACAAAGATACCATGACCAATCTACCTAGGTTATTTGAGGACACCACCCTGTGTATGATTGAAACCCTCTCCTTTGAAACATACCATTCAAATCACGAGATCCGTTTAGTATATCCCCAACTAATCGACTATGACCAATGAGGACCACCAGTTCTTGATACATTCAAAAATGATGAGGCGCTCTCATAATTCACGGGATTGAGGGATAACATTCCAAATGGAGATCACAAGGCAGGGTTTATAATGGAGTTGGACACACATGCCTATAATGGGGAAATTATTGAATCCTTCAGTCACAAAAGTGAGAAACTAAGAATCATATCCAAGTCCTTGAGTGAAAACCACACTGTGGCACTCTCTGACAAGAAAATAGTAAAAAGAAAGGACGTATCCAATGGTGAAAACCTCTCTGAGGTGCCCAAGGATGAAGGATTCAATATTCCTCTAAGAGCTATTCATCAAGAGAAATCAGTAGTCTTGGCCAAAAAATGCAATCTTGTCAACCTAGGAGCAGAGGAGACCCCACATATCACATTCTATGCAGAATCACTATTATCAGAAGAGCAAGAACTCCTAGCAGTATTTCTAAGGGAAAGGAAAATAAAATCCGCATGGAGTTATGCTGACATGCCAGGGCTTGATCCAGAGACTGTGGTTCATCACTTAGCAGTGTATCCAGAAGCAAAGTCGGTCGAACAAAAGCTTCGGAAAATGCATCCTCAAATCGCTCTGTTAGTCAAAATGGAGCTCAAAAAGATGTAGGATTTATCCGACCAATTGATTATCCAGAATGGGTGTCAAATTTGGTACTTTTTTCAAAACATGATGGAGCCATTAGAATCTACACAGAATTTAGAGATTTGAACAAAGCATGTCCCAAGGATGATTTCCCACTTCCCAACATCGACATGATAGTAGACATGACAACAGGGCATGAGATGCTATCACTAATGGATGGATTTTTAGGATACAACCAGATCATGATAGCAAAATAAGATCAACATAAGATGGCTTTCACTTGTCCATGGGGGACCTACTGCTGGAACAATATGCCATTCAACCTAAAGAACGTAGGAGCAACCTATCAAAGGGCCATGCCATTGATATTCCATGATATGATTCATAAAAAAGTTGAAGACTATGTCGACGAAATTCTAGCTAAGTCAAGAAAAGGACAAGATCATATAGCAACCCTAAGTGCTATCTTTGACAGATTGGAGGAATACAAAGTTAGACTAAATCCCAAGAAGTGTGTCTTCGGTGTACAATCAGGTAAATTGCTAGGATACATAGTCTCCATGAGGGGTATCGAGGTGGATTCAGAAAAAGTGAAGGAAATCCTTGAGATGGAAGCACCAAAGACATTAAAACAATTGTGAGGTCTCCAGGGCAGACTTCAATACATCTGATGATTCATAGCACAATTGGAAGACAAGAAAAACCCATACTCTCACCTACTCCACTAGGGGGTAGCATACAAATGGGATACAAAGTGCAAAGAGGCATTTAAAAAAATCAAGGAATATCTACTGACACCACTAGTTTTAATGCCACCCATCCCAAGAAAGCCATTAATCTTATATGTGTCAACAACAACAACCCTTGGAGCTCTCCTAGCTCAACATGATGAAAATGGAACAGAGAGGGTCATCTACTACATCAGTAGGATAATGGTCTATCATGAGCTAAATTACTCATTCATCAAGAAAGCTTGCCTCGCAATAGTGTTTGCATCCCAAAAATTTAGACATTACATGTTGGCACATAAGATAAAGCTCATTGCGAAAATTGATCCCCTCAAGTATCTACTATCAAAGGCAATGCTCATAGGAAGAATGGAAAAATGGGTAATGATATTATCAAAGTATGAAATCAAGTATGTAGAAAGTAAAGTAATTAAGGGACAAGTTATTGCAGATCAATTAGCAGAAGCACCCATTTATTCTAAGAACCCTCTTGTCTCAGAATTCCTAGATGAATCCATCTTTAACCTCAATGTAACTGACCATTGGAAACTATACTTCAATGGTTCATACACACAACATGGATCAGGAGCTGGTGTCTTCTTCATCACCCCACAAGGGGATTGCATATCGAAGTCATACAAATTGGAATTTCCTTGCACCAACAATATAGTAGAATACGAGGCTTTGACTATAGGCCTCAGGATAGTAGTGCAATGGAACATCATAGTTCTCAAGGTGTATGGAGACTCTCAGTTGATCATAAATCAGGTCAATAATGAATATCAGACTAAGGATGATAAACTCACTCCATACAAGAAATTGGTGGAGACTCTAAAAGAATCTTTCATTGACATAACATTTGAGCAGATTCCAAGAACCAACAACAGAGCAGCAGATGCCATGGCTACAATTGGGTCCTAATTAGACATCCCTCATAACGTGCTGAAATATGAATTTCTGATTGAGCAGCTTCTTGTTCCCACATTTAAGGTACCAAAATCAGAATATGTGTGTGAAATCGTTGGTCTTGATGATCCTTGGTACCATGACATCTACACATATCTTCACATAGGAGTCATACTCGCTGACCTCCCAACAAACCTAAAATGAACCTTTATCAAAAAGGGATCCAAATTTGTCATCCTAGGTGATACCTTATACTGTAGAAGCATAGAAGGTACCTTGCTACGCTGTTTAAATGCTGAGGAGGCATTAACCACTCTAACCAAGGTTCATAATGGTATATGTTGCTCACACTCGAGTGGAATGACCATCACCAAGAAACTGTTGAGGATGGGGTATTATTGGCCCACAATGGAAAGAGAAGCGCATGATCATGCTAAAAGGTGTTTACAATGTTAGCAGCATGGGGACCTCATCCATGCTCTAGCTCAAGAGTTTCATCCTATTATCACACCATGGCCCTGTTCGCAGTGGGGACTCGATCTCATTGGAAAAATCACACCCACCTCATCCAATTGCCATAAGTTCATCATAACTGCAACTGAGTACTTCACAAAGTGGGTAGAGGCTATACCCATGACATATATCACTGGGAAGTAGATCTCAAAATTTATCCTGAACTATCTCATATGTCGGTACGGTGTCCCACAAGCCATTATCTCATATAATGGGACACCATTCAAGAACCAAGAGGTTCGCGACTTGTGTGAGAAATTCAAAATCCAGCATCACTTCTCCACCCCTTATTATCCCCAAGGCAATGGCCTAGCAGAAGCCACAAACAAAACCATTCTCAAAATCCTTAAGAAAATAGTTAATGACGTAGGTCATGACTGGCATCTGCAGCTTAATCCTACCCTCTGGGCTTATCGAACTAGCATCCACACACCCACTGGTGCCACCCCATTCTCCTTGGTCTACGAATCAGAATTCGTACTTCCCATTGAGATCGAGCTCCCATCCCTTAGAATATCATTGCAAAACCTCATCACTGATGAGGACTACCAGGTGTCAAGATTAAATGAGCTGGAAGTACTGGATGAGAGATGCATAGATGCTTTAAATCACTTGCAAGTTTATCAAAATAGACTCAAACGGAGCTACAACAAGAAAATCAAAAGTAGGACTTTCCAAGTAAGAGAACTGGTCTTAAAAGAAAATTAGAAGAATGTCCCAAATCCCAGCAACAAAGGCAAGTTCGAACCTAATTGGTTAGGACCTTTTGTCATCACAAGTTATAAATCAGGGGCATATCAACTATCAAAACCTGAAGGGGAACCTCTGTAGGAGCCAATGAATAGCTCCCATCTCAAAAAGTTTTATGCCTAAATCTTTCAAGGTATAGAACCAAAAAATCCAAAATTAGAAAAATTCTAAAAATTGGTTACTTAAGTGGCTTGGCAAATGATCTTAGTGACAACAAAAAAATCATTAAAGAAAAAATCAAACAATCAGAAAGATAAAAAATAGTAAAGAAAAATCATCCTCTAGTAGAAACCACTTCCAGTGGCACTTTAGGCAAATACCTCGGTGGCTTTGGAAAATAAATTGCCTTAAATGAAATAAGCACTTTCATCACGGGATCTTTACGACTATTCAGCGTCACTTTCATTTAACTACATCATACATTTCAGGTCTCCATCCATCACTCATCCACTCACATCCACACCATAGCTTGGTCCTGAGTTTGTATCATGATCCCTCCTAGTACTACTCGGCCCATCCTCAAGGTCAGTTTATCCTGCCTTTATCGGGGTAGTCTATGGCATCACGCTGGGGGCATGTTCTTATCGGATCGGATTCGTGTATATTCTTAAAGTCCTCAAATAATAAATCCAAAAACATCGGAAAATCAAAAATCCAAACATCGAGAAAATCAAAAATCAAAAACATAAAAAATCCAAAAATCAAAAAACATCAAAACATCAAAAATCAAAAACGCAAAACATATCAAAATCCAAAAATAGGTCAAAAAGTTAGTTAAAAAGTCAAAAACAGAGTCGTCTTGTCGAACTACATCATCTCTAAGCTTGAATGTAGGAAAGGTTGATATTTGACCATCCCCCGAGACATTTAGGTCAGTCCTATAGGAGTCCATCATAATAAACTAACATCTCATCATGTATATCGTCATTTGTAAATTGGTCAAGTCGTCAGTCAAACTACATGGTCTGTGTGTGTATAACATAGGAAAGGCTAGTCTATTGACCAGCCCTCAAGACCCCTAGGATAGGTCTTTAGGTTAGCTTCTTGGTCAAAATCCCAGAAAATCCCAAAAACATCAAAAAATCAAAAATCAAAACATTTGAAAATCTCAAAAAAATACCAAAAATAGCCTAAAAAAAAATTGCAAAAAGATCAAAAACATCCAAATATTTGAAAAAAATCCATCTGTCTCATCTTGCTTGCACCCACAATAAACACCACTCATAATAAATTGATTGTCATTATCAACCTTTGGTGAAACAGTTAGAAACAAGTCTAACAGATTAAAAGTAGAGCTCCCAACGTCAAGTCATAAGTCTAAGTTAGTGCATAAGCAAATTGGTCGTCTCTTTGTATCGACAACACAACATCTGAAGTGGTCCCATATCAATCATCCCTTATAAACGAAATGATGTGCCACCATCCACTAACATGTCCTAGGATGAATCCTTCCTACAATGGACATTATCTTTTGGCAATAAGTTTTGGTTATCATCTTAGAAAACACATCCTCTTTCCATTAGTGGTATTGAAGAGCATCGGTTTGTTTGTTTACTTGGTCTTTATCTTTTGACTTATCTTATTTGCGCTCATTCCAAGGACGTCTCGATGATATCCCAAAATAGAGGATTTAGAGAAATAGGAATGAGGCAACGATCATTATCTTTTGTCTGCTGTGCTTGTTGGATGTTCTCGTAATATAACCTCGACGAATACTTGCTTTGTTAGGTATGTATGGAAGAGGTCTAGGGCAACTTGTTGACTATTACATGGATAAGTTTACCTTTCTGTGTTTTGGTCCGAGGTGTCTAAAACTTCCAAAATACATCCTAGCAAGGTTTACGTATGTCAGGTGTGAACAAGAATACTCCTAGCTGATTGTCGAGTCAAAGTCCATCACACTAGGTACCATGCCATCCTGGTTTTCTATACCTCGATGCATCGTACCACGTGTGTTATCAAACATAAGAAAATCTTGCCCTTTGAAAATCCCAATTCCTTGGTAAGTAATCATCATCATCATCATCATTTGCATTTGTGTCATCTTGTGTCTTGTTGAAATGAGTTCTTCTTTTCCTACTAACCGCACTAACAAAGTACTATGACAGTTGATCATCATCACCATCATCATCATCGATCCTGCATCCACAAATCATTAGCATATTGCATGAGCATATCATATAGAAATCATTAGCATATGACATAAACATATCATATAGGAAACATACGCATTGAATTTTAATCATCATAAACAGTTTATCATAAATATTCTTCAATAGGTGCATCCATGTGATTGCATTTCACCCATTACATTGCATCTTAGGGCATTATATCGACCATTGCATAAACATTCATTTTCATTCCGCAATCACTTTTGCATAATCATAAGAAATAGGTATATAAGAATTTAATTCATTAGGCATTCATACTTGCATAACATCATGACATCATATCATCACATTACGTTCACATCTCATTACACATCATCATACCACTTTGCATTAACATATCATTGCATCACATACATCATCATTTAGGATAATAACATTTGTTATTCTAAGCATCTCATAAAACCATTTCGTTTGCATCATGTCATGACCATTGCATCATATCACATCCATCCATAAGTCATCTCATATATAAGCATATTTGACACATCATTGCATATACCATAAATCAAATAATTTTCACATATTGCATTGGCATAAAATAAACCATCATATAGTTAACATCATTGCACATCATATCATAGGTTAGGATAATATAGATCTATTAGTCATAATCATAACGCATATATCATTAGAAATAAATGCATCCATAAAATATCACTGCAAAGCATATAGAAATAAATCATCCATGCATAAAGGAGTAAATAGTACATCACATCAAAATCGGCTCATATATATCATATCATCAATGTCACTGTCATAGTACATAGAATAAATTGGATCACTGTACATATGTGTCAATCAGTACAAAATGCCCATCGGGCTATCAAAAATGAGCCCATAAGGCACAAAAAATGTATCATCTGGGTCAGGTCTGATCTCTGTGAATGCGGCCCTCACCCCTGTCACCGTGACCCTCTAGTGGTCTCTAGATGGCCCGCTCTGAATACTCTGGGATCCAGTCTGCTCTAGGTACGGTGTCATGGTGAGCCCGATGGTAGTACTCTATCTCTCAAATAGAATCCCTGTAGGATTGTACTGGCACTGTATCCTGGGAGGAGGAGACTGTCATACTTTCGATCTGCTGCCTGCGGCCTAGCTCTGTGGTTGCTTGTAGCTCTGTAGCTTATCTATGCTGCACACCCCAATCCCTCTCTACTCTAAGCTGCTCTCTCTTAGCCCTCGCCTGATCTCTCTCTATGGTCACTGCTTGAATTTGAGCCTGTAACTGCACAATCAAAGCATCTTGACTGTCTTCCTAGTCATGTGGCTATAGCCATGGCTGCATGTGAACCTAATCCTCACGCTTGGCTCGTGGTGGTGGGACTGGCAGATCCTGCTACTGATCTTGCATATGGATGTCTCCATGACCTGGTGGGACTGGGGGCACCAATGGTGGATCCTGTTGAGTCTCGACCCTCGGTCCTCACCCTTGACCTCATCCTCTCCCCCTGCCTCTGACCCTGTGCACCTCTAGATCCTCGCCTGGAATGGTCAATCGAAGAGGAGGTCTGAACCAGTCTCTGTAGGCCTGTGTGGTTCCTAGATCTACCAAGCCCTGATCATAAGCCCACGGTCAGGCTACCAACTGTCAAAAGTTGTCAACTGCCTCAGAGGTAGGAATATCGGGCCCCCATGCTATCTGTGTCATGCTGCGTGCAAAGACAGCTACATAATCATCATTGGGCCGATCCTGTGGCTCTCCAAACTAATGCTGTATGCACCGGAGCAGGTATCTCTCAATCATCGTGTGCTCTCACCCCTGCATATATTGATCCTAGCGGCAGTAAAAGAGCTGGGCAGCATCATCGGCCTATCTGGGCCGACCAAGGTACGGTCTCCAAGTAAAGACAAGCATCTCATCTAGGACCCACCTCTAGTAGGGGATCCCATGCTCACCAGTGTGTGAAGGACACACTGCCTCTGTATAGTGCCACGAGGGCATCCTTTGCCCCCATCAGAACTAGAACGACTTGTGGACGTAGCACAAAAATGTGCTCCCACACTTAGACATGAAATAGTGTCACTCTGGCCCCCAGCGCTCTGCCGTCCACATATACATACTCTTGGAGGTCCCTATAAAGTGAAGCCAAAAGTACAGGCCCCCATGCAAAATGAACTAGCCTGTCTCAGACCATCCTCTCCCAGCAATAACCCTAGCTGGGACTAAAATATTGCCCTCGTCAGTCTGGGGCAACCAAACCCGAAATGATCGCTGCAACTGCCCAGTGGAAGGGAGGTGTGATAACCCTGTACCGCTCAAGCTCAATCTGTCCCTCACAGTAAATGATGTCCCATGTGGTGAGGACTCTGATGCAGCACTTGTGTCCCTCATCCATGTCATAGATCACCTGTCGGCTATGAATCGACAACCGTAGAATGCGCTAGACGTCCTCCAAGGTGACAGTCATCTCGCAAGTGGGAAGATGAAATGACGATGTCTCATTGTGCCACCTCTCAGCTAGTGCTGGCAACATCCCTAGGTGGGTGTGCATGGGCGCAGCGTATGTAATATGCCATAATCCTGCAACTCCCAGTCGATCCTCATCCCTGTCGCTCAGATCCTGTAAAACGCTCGTCAAGTCCCCCAACCGGTGCTCCTGAGAATAGAGCTCCTTGGGCTCGTCCTGCATCAAGGAAAATCAGCGTGTTAAAATTTTTGAAAAAATCTTGGCCTAACACTCCAAACTCGTTACCAGCAGCGCAGTTTGTGAAGGCGTCATAGTTTGAGTTTGTTCAAATTCTACCATGCGAGCCCATAAAGAGCCAAATGGCGCCGTTGCAGCGCACTTTATTCCCCAGTGTCATAGTTTGCATGAAAAGGGTGCCGCTGCGGCACACTTTAACCAAACCAGCCCGGCAAGCTTGAGCCCAGCGACGGAGTTTCTAAACTCCAAACTGCATCGCTGTGGCACAAAATGGCCTTGTGCGGCGCACTTTAAATGTTGATCAGCGCTATAATAGTGCTGCTGGAGGCGAGCTCATCTTTTAAGAAGGTAATTAATGCATTAAATGAAAACATGAAGCTTCAGTAAGGGTCACATACCGGTGCCCTGATGCTAGGTGGCTGCTGGTAGGTCCGAACTTGGTCCGAAATGTGTAGAGGAACATGTCATTGCACCATATCACTGGAGGGTTAAAGCTCGTATCTCAAAGTTTGTTAGTGGAGGTGTGTGAAAATGACTTGAAAGTGACCCCTCGGGCCCCTGTTAAGCCTAAAAATTAGGGTTTTTTAACCCTAAATAGCTGTCCTACTAGGGTTTTGGACCCTCGAACCTATTTTTGTCCATTTGAGGCTTGTTTTTCATCGTTTTATTGTGTTTAGACAAGTTTTTAGCCTCCCGAACCCCTTTCAAACTTGTCAGGTACTTTGTCACTTTTTTCATGAGATAACCCAAAAAATTAAAATTTTCATCCGATCTCTCGAGGGGGTATTATAATGGCACGTTTTCTCTCACCATGCAGCAATGGGGAAAGTTTTGAAATATCAAAATTTTTTGGCTTTGATCGAGATCGTTTATTCTTTGAACCAATGCAACAAGTGCATTGCTTCAAAGAGGGGCAAAATGTAGACACGTAAAATATATTGATTGACATCGTGCATTCGATCCTGACTTACTAACATCATTTTTTCTTGAATCATCCCTCGATCTAACCATTTAATCAAATTCCCCTTTTGATTAAATTTATCAATATTCGTCTCTTAATTAAATAAATCATTTTTGTTAATTAAATCAATCCATTTGATCTAATTATCCTATTTAATTAAATAATCAATTTATTTGATTAAATCTCTAAAGTTTGTTCATTAAATTAAATAAATTAAAACCTTATTTGATTTAATCTAACGCCATCCCTTTTAATTAAATAAATCAAAATCCTTATTTAATTAGCTTCTTATCATATTCCTCTCTTATTTGATTTAAATAAATCCATAAATCTAAGTCATATAAGTCACATCATCTAATCTCCTATTAAATTAATTAACCCTTGATTAATTTAACCTCATCTCATGTCACATCGTCTAGATAATGCAAGTTGCACATGAAAATAGATTTAATTCATTTATTAAATCTCTATTTTCCTCACAAGGCATCTTTTGGAATATTCTCTCAATTTGAATTCAAAAATTCCAAGTCAACATGTACATCCAACAAGGAAATAACTTCATCTTACATGTCCTTTTTCTTGAGCCAAGTGGCATTTATTGCATTTTCCCTTCCCTCTTACATGTCATTTCAACAAATTTGAATTTCAAATATTTGCATTTATTGGCACAAACCCCAAATCTTGCACATCCATCATCCATTCCTAGCGTGACAAGTGGCATTATATCATTGGATGAATGTTAGTCCAAAATTGCTCAAATTTGGACATTCATCCATCTTGAAATCCTATAAATAAAGATCCCATATCCTCCTTTTATCATCCACAATCCAAGAAAAGTTACCATGCTCAAATATCTCTTGAATTCCATCTATCATCCTTGAGTCATAGCTAAGTTTTGCAAATTTTTGGCTTGGAGTCTTCATTCTTCACCAACAAAGTGGATCAATCTCTTCAACATTCGAAGCTTGCATCATAGGAATTGGGAAAGGGTCAATTTTCACATAAAATTGGCACCAATTCCCCCATGGCATCATGAGTTTGCACATTTAAATTAGGATTCAATCTTTATTTCATCATTTTCATTGTGTTCTTCACTATTTTCTTTCCTATTTTGAGGTTGTAAATGGATTTCATGTGGAATCCTTGTTTTGTCTTGCAATATCTAACTTGAGATGTTTATTCTCCATGTTTTGTAGGTACCAAGGTTGGGGTTCACACACAAACAGGTCTATAATCAATTTTTTTTCAAAATTTACTCAAATTAAGACAATGTGATGCAAATGAAAATATGTCACAATGAAAATGACAATTATGAATCTAATTCTCAATGTAGATTTGTTCTAAGTGACTAAAATGAACCTTAATGCAACCTATTGTTCAAAATGATATGCATTTTTTTAATTTTTTAATGTGTTTTATGATGCAAAAGTGAAACCCCATATGATAAATGTAAAATAATGCAATGCAAAACCTAACATAGGATGAATATCATAAGGTATGTAATGTTAACAGGCCAGGTTCACCAAAATGTAAAATAAGGAAAAGGAAACCCTAAGTTTAATTTCTAAACCTATGATTGCCTTTTTCTCCTTTTCGAAGGTACATTAGGATGAAAATCAACAAGGTGTTTAGATTGACTTTCAACCATGAAGGTGAGTCAATTAGACATAGATATTATCCTTTTGAGCCTTAGAAATGAACTAAAAGTGATTTATTATGATTCACCTAATTCAATAATGTGCCCTAATATGAAAATTGCAATATCCTGATGATTAACAAACTAAAACAACTTGCAAGAAAAATTGGGAACTATAGAGGACTGTGTACCTACCTAGAAAATTTAGTTCTAATCACTGTAGAGGACAGAGTCACCCTAGGGTGTATGGGTCCTTGTATGATACTTCTTTGTTTTTTAGGTCCTCTAATGACATATATGATCTTTCGATTCTTAGTTGCAAAGTTACTAGAACACTGTCAGATAATTTAATAGGTGAGTTTCTATGAGTTGAAAAGATGTAGGGATTCAATTGAAATAATAAGCAATTTTTCTTCAAGCTTCCTTCAATTCTCTTCAAACCTAAAATCTACACATTCACAAAGAGACGAGATGTTGTGTCATTTAGGGGCTTGTCTTAGTCAAACCCCATGTTAGTTTTTCCACTTCAACAATGGCAATGTTAATGCTAAAATGATAATGTATACAAAGGAATGGTGAAATTATAAAGTGTTGGAACTGACCACCCTTCAATGGCTTCCTTGAAGGACTTAATTCATTCACATCACTTCAAGGTCTTGGATCTGTCTTGCTTGATTGCTTCAATTCTTTAGAGACCTACAAGAGTGTTATCCTTAACAAAAAAATGAACACACATAAACTCACATATGATTTGGCATGATGTTAGGATCTTGAATTGCTGCAATAAAGCTTTGAAATGATGCTCTTGACTTGCTTTATATTTCTCTTGATCATAAGTTTTCCAATATAATTTCAATTAATGCTTGATAGAGATTATTTCACTTAGATTTCAAATGATGCAATAACTAGGTATTTACAAATATTTCTCTAATTTCCTGAAAATTAAATCCTGATAGTCAACATTTGCAAGTTTAATTTTGAATGTTAAAATGTTGACACCAACATATCCAAAATTGGTCCCCAAAAAAATAGGGGACCCATAAACCCTAGGGCGAATGGGTTTTGTCCCTATTTTCTAGGACATTAATTGTTAGGGGGAAACTATTAATTAGATGCATTTGTTCAATGCTTGCAATTTATTAGAAAGTGGTACAAATGGGCTATAGAATGTATAATTTAGGAAATTAGGGACCTAATTAGGCACAATAATTTAGGGGAAGAAAAACCTAGTGTGGAATTATCAAGGGTGACAACTTATGATGGTACACAAACTATATTGTTTCAACATGTCATTCCATTAGAACTTGATGCAAAACTATTTAGATAGAAGCACCATCCTATCAACCCTACTCTTGCCCCTCAAATGCAAAAATAATTGATGAAGCTAAAAGGAGGTATTATTAAACCAATTAGACATTGTGAATGGGTTTCTAACCTTGTTCCAGTTAGAAAGAAGAATGGAGACATTCGTGGATTTCATAAATTTGAATATCAAGTCCCTCAAGGACAACTGTCCATGTCCAAATATGGATTAATTTTTTTAGTGGGTAACAAGTTTAGAGTTGATGATGTAGGAGCATCCAAGGTGTAAGAGCAATCTTGCATCAACCAAAAAAATGTTGTTTCTTTTCAATAAGGGCTAAATTTGGTAGGGTTAATAATTTTAGTAAATTTTCATTTATGCATAGTTGGATACAAAATCTTACACAAACCTCCAAAATGGTGAATTGAAGCCAATGATGAAGAAATAACTTCAATATCATTTGTCATTTGTGAGATTAAAATTTTAATTTTCAAAAAATCTTGTTAAAATATTCAAAGTCAAATTTGAGGCACTTAGAGGCTTCAGATGGGCCCAAAAATTGGTGGAAAATCAAATTAGTCTACCTTTAGGTATTAATTTATAGCCAAGTTCCTTCTTGAGATCTTTCTGAAAAGGTATTATAATTGAAAATCCAATGACATGATCGAAAGCTCGCGAAGTTTCACTACCAAATATAATAAAATTTTGAAATTTCTTCTTGCAAGGGTTACACTTTCTAGAAGATTCTAGGATGGTTATGCATTCTAGATAAAGGATGAAAGAGGAGGTAGAGAAAATTAGATTGTGGACGCTCCGATTTGTAGTTTGGGAGATTTATGTAATCAGAAAGCCCATGTGATGTCAGTTGTAATGTTGTAATTTTATTTCTATTTAAGTGATAATAGAAAATATTTGATTCCTTATTGCATTTTATTTTTTATGCAATTCTCTATTGTTGTGAGTTTCAGATTGTAAGGGGTGTACCCTTCATCAGTTGATGTCTATGATGGATGAATTCTCATGTTACAATTAGGTTATGGTTAAGGCTAATGGGAAGCACAAGACAACCTTCAACATGCCATAAATAATGTCTATTATGCTTATGTTCAAATATCATTTGGGTTGAAGAATGTTGGAGCCACGTTCAAAGGGCCATAGATGTTGCATTCACAAGCTTAATAGATGAAATAATGGTTTTATACCAAGATGATCTAACTGAATACTCCAAGGATAGAAATGATTATTGCAAACATTTGGAGATAGTCTTTCAAAGATGTTCAAAATATGGGATATCATTGAATGCCAAGAAGTGCATCCTTGGTGTAGAAGAGGGCAAGATCCTTGGGAATATGTTTTGTCGAGAAGGAATGAGGATTGATCCAAAAATGTGTTAAAGCCATAAAATTCATCCCACAACCAAAAATAGTGAAGGAAGGCTAATCTTTCTTTGGGTATATTAATTTTGTTAGGAGGCTTGTTCCTAAATTTGTTGAGGAGACAAAGGAAATTTCTAAAGTGTTGAAGAAGGGATACTCTTATAGTTGGAATAAGGAATCAACTGATCCTTTCTTAGAAATAAGGGATGCACTTAAGAAAGTACTAGTGCTTGCAATTCCAAACTATTCTAAACCTTTTTAGTTGTTTTATTTTGTATCTTCTTATTGTATTGTTGTAGTTTTACTGCAAAAAAATGAAGATGGATATGAACAACCAATATATTTCTTTGAAAGTTGAACTAAATTATTTCATGATGGAAAAAAATGCCTATACACTTATTAAAGATGTAAAATTTTTTAGACCTTATCTCATAGGGGTAAAAATCACTTATTTTGTGCCACATACAACTATCAAAGATATTTTTGTATAGTAAGAAGCCTCAAGAAAAATATGTAGGTGGATCAATAAAATCCAAGAGTATGGCATGGAGGTTTAGACTACAAAGTTGGTCAGAGGTTAAGGCCTATAAAAGTTGATGGCTAAGATAAACTTAATAGAAACAAAAGTAAATCCGGTAAATTCTCGCCCAATTATTGTCCCATGTCAATTGAAGGAATTTCCTTGGTATAAGGAAATAATATTTTTTTAGAGAACTTTCATTTTCCTCCCAAATTCAATGATAAGAAAAAAATAACTTTTAAATTAGAATCTCAGAGGTATATACTATTATAAGGACAACTTATATGGAGAAACCTAGATGGTGTGCTCTGAAGGTGTTTGGATGAAGAGAAATCATCAAAATTTATTAATGTCACCATGGATTATGTTGTGGACAGTACATGTCAAAGACAACCTATCATTAAATTATGATAAGTGGATATTGGTGGCCTACATTGTTCAAGGATGTGCCCAAATTTGTAAATAAAGTGTGATACTTGCTAAAGGTTTTCAATCAAGATGAAATTTGTAGGTGTTCTTCCCCTCACAACTATTTTAGCAGAGGCTCCATTCCAACAATGGGGTATTGAATTCATAGGGGAAATAGAAGAAAAATTCAAGAATGGTTACAATTGGATATTGGTGGTCACTAATTACTTTACCAAGTGGGTAGAGGTGGTCCCTACAAGAAATGCAACATCAAAAGTGGTGAACAATTTTTGATTGAATTTTGTGTGCCATCCAAAATTATTCTTGATAATACAATGTGTTTCAGATCCAAGGATTTTGTTGACATGTGTGCACAATATGGGATCTATTTAACACATTAATCACTATGTTATGTACAGTGAAATAGACAAGTTGAGTCAAACAACAAGAGCATCATGAATATCATTAGAAATTTTTTGGATACCAACAAGAAAAATATGATAAGTAAAAGTGTATTGTTTAGGTGGATAGAATAACATACAAGAAGAGTGTTGAGAAAATTCCATTTGAATTGGTATATGGTGTTGAAGACAAACTATCAATTGGCCTTGAATTACAAGTGTGTATAAGTTGTTGCAACAAATTGAAGGGTGGAAATAAAGCACAATCTCTCAAAAAATATATGAGCTAACTGAATTGGAAGAAATGAGAAGGGATTCCCATGAAAGGAATCTAATAAAACAACATAAGATGAAATACCTATTTGATAAGAGGACTATCAAAAGAAAGTTTCAGATTGGGGATCTTCTCCTCATGTGAAATTTTGAATCGTAAAGACAAGGGAAAACATGAAAAGTTTGATGCCTTGTGGGTGAACCTTTCCAAATTAGTGAAGGATGTGGTCAAGGAGCTTTTTACCACATAATTTTAGATGGGGATTACTTGGAGCTATGAATTCATGGTCAACACCTGAAGTATTATTTTGCTTAAGGGGAAAGGTTCTAGGAAATTTCATACATAGCTTTGTTTGCTTGGTTTTTCCCTTATACATAGGTTTATGCCTCCCAAGAGTTAGTCTCATTTGTTGTGTATTTTGGTCTACCTAGAGATCTAAATCCTCAATGCTATTGCAATAATCACGTATCCTTGACACAAGCCAATATTGGCACCTCAAAAATTTTGAGCGTCATTTTCATGCCTTAGCCAAAATTTCCCAAAACTTTTAACCAATCTAAGACATTAGTGAGGGTTTTTTTTATTTTCACCAATGGATAGATCATAGAAAAATAGGTTTGGTTTTCTTTTAAACCTTTTTGAAATTCACTAAGAGGAAAAATTTATGCCCATGTAGATTTTGATCTCCCATATAGACATACTTGTTTTCACTGTGATAGTGTAGTTCAACTCTTCTTTTTTTTGTTGTCATCCACTTGGTAATATTTTTTATAATGAGATTTAAATGATAAAAAAAAAAACCTAAGTGTTGAGTTTTTAGACTTAAAGGGGTCAATTGATATTCACCTTTAGTGTTTCATTAATTTCACTTGCATTTTTTGCAATGCAGGTTAGATGGGTCCATTTGGATATGCAGGCCTTTCAGTTCAAACTGGGCATGCTTAAGTTTAGTTTTCATTTATTTTTGTAAATTTCTACTTGTAGATGGTTTTCTCAGAAGCCCATCATTTTTATAATCTTGTGCATTTTGAAGAGGGTGTTAATGGTGCTTGCAAATGTGATCTTATCTAAATTTTGATGAAAATGAACAAGTTATAGCCTTGTGTAGTTTTGTAGGTCAGATGGGTCCATTTATACTTGAGGGTTTTCACATATGAACTAGAATTTATTGGTGCACTTGGAGGCCATTCTCTCATATGAGCTTTCAAAGTGAAAAAATGACCAAGTCAAGTTTTGCTAGTTGATGGGGACCAACTTCTTACAACCATACATTACCAACACAATGATGATTTCATCCATTTTGAAGGTCTCTAGGTCCACTGATGACATCATGTTGATGTCATATATGAGAATTCTCATTTGAATGAGAATTTATAAGTGGTTAAGGTTCAGTTGCACATGGTTTTTCTGCAATGCATGAATGGATTGTAAATTCCTACATATGCACTTGGGGTCAACAAGCCTTTTCGAAAAGTTCTCCAATTTGTGAACTTTCTAATCCACCAAAGTATACTTGGTTTTGGTTTGAAAAATTAATAGCTTATCAAAAAAATAATGTATATACTTAGTTTATTTCAAAAAAAATATTAGTTTGTGAAGTTACTTATTCATCAAAAACCAACTTAGTCAAAATTGGATGTCACCAAAGAGGGTGTCACATGCCTACACACTCGGGCTGTTCCCCTAAAGAATGGTGTTATCAAACTATTACCAATTTTTACTACAACTCAGTTGGTAGAGCTGATTAATTTTATTATATCTTAAAGCGGAAGTTCAGTTATTTTGCATGCACATTAAGTGTTGTTTGCACTACATTCATCAAGTGTCAATTATGCATTGTTTGAAAGAACTGAGTTTTAGGAGTTGTTGTTCAGTGCTTTACAAGTCAAATGGAGTAAAAAATTGAATGTACAAATGATTAAGCATAACAAGTGCTTTCATTTATTTCATGATGCTATTCACATTACAATATTTCAATTGATTGCAAGAATACAAATGATGGTACATTTTTGCATTTTGATGCATTTATTTTTAGAATGAAAAGCAGGAAGAGAATTTAAAAAAAGATCCACACAAGCTGTGGAGATAACTGTTATAATGCATCATAAGGAGAATGCTACACTATTGAAGATGTAGGAAAAGAAAACACATAAGCATGGACATAATCATCATTTCCTATTGATGTTGGATGATGTAGGAGTGGTGCACCATCCTTCGCCCTCGAGCTCCGATCGACTTGTAAAAGAAGAGAAGGGTTGTTAGAGCTCTGATTATGAACATCCCTATGTGAACCACCAACAAGAATGTAAAATGTTGTTGAAAATACATTGAAACAGTTGAGAAAATGTGAGATGGATAGAAGCAAAGAAGGAAACATCATAATAATATATTGTTTTTGCTAAAATTGTTTATTTCCTGTGTAGGTATAGGAAAAATCATGTAGCTAATCATCTTATGAAGACATAAAAACATGTTGACTAAAATAGTCTCCCAAAAGGGTAGATCTCAACATGTTGCCCCTTAAACTTACAAGTGGGCTGAATAAGGAAATACATTTATCATGCTCATTTGAGCCATTCATGGAGTAAAACAAATTTTTTAGTCATTGAAACATCAAGGACATTGTTCATTAATAACTGTCAATTCTAAGAAGCAATGAACTTGATTCACATATAGAATCAACTAAGGTACATCAATTTCATAATGGAAAGTTTTAAATATTGCCATATTAATTACATTTTGCTGCCATGGGTTTTGTTTGTGTTTGATTTATGTTGTTTCATAATATTTTTTCTAGAGTAGCAAGTGTTTCGTGTCATAATGGTGATAGTGAACAGACATACATAATGCCTCATCAATGGAGCACTAATAAATAATGGAAGCATATGAAGTGTTTGAGCTGAGAATGCACTCTTTTCTGAAGTATTCTAAACATGAAATAAGTGATGAAGAGTAATGATCAAGGAGCTGCATATATAAGAAAGTATCATGAAAAACAACAACAAAGTGGAACTAAGTACAGGTATATTATCCATTGCTATTGTTTTCAACCATATCATTGTGTTCTCTTTTTTTATGCATTCAAATCTTGATATTGGAACAGCCAACGGAGAGCCATAAAGATATAGTTGCAAGTTGTATACATGAGTAATGAGGCCAAGTGCAAGACGAAAGTGGTTTTCAACATTTCTATTATTGGTCATAACATTAATTGGCTATAGGAAAATGGAGAGTTTCTGAGTGTTTTATTCAGCATAAAGGTGAACCTGAATCTGCATATTATGGATGTATAACAAGCTCACTTCATTAAAAGATATTTTCTAAAAATTACATGGTTTCAACCTAAGGTGAAGTTTCATCTCAAAATGCAGAGATTTCTCCTTGTTTCAGTGAACCCACATGAGGGTTTTGACAGGAAATACATAAGTGCAAGATAAACAATTTCTTTTAGAATAAAGAATACCCACATGGGGTTTTGATTCAAAATGCAGATTCTTTATTATTTTCAGCTTACCCATATGGGGGTTTTTGTTAAAAATGAAAAATACATACAATTCCATCATGGGTCGAGCCTAGTATATGGAGATATAAGAGAAATTGCAGAAAAATGTAATGAGAGTCTTCTCTGAGAGCATTCTTTTTTCATACTTGGGAATAAAATGTAGATTATAATAAAAAACTAGTTTGAGCATGTATTGGCCACAGCCTAAAGAGAGCTCTTGGCTCGTGAACATTCTTCATTTCACAGAAAAATAGAGAACCCATTTAAAGTTTTCTATCTAAATCTCAAAAAATAAAAAAACAAGAGTATGTGAAGTGCAATTTTTCTTTATAGAAATCCATAATCAAAGCATACATGGTGCAACTTGCAATGGGTTTGTATTTTTTTTGAAAATGGAAATCTTTCTTTTACAAGGATAAGCTTTTAAAAGATTTTGTTTGACAGGAAAAAAAATGAAGAAAGGAGAACTTACCATGTTACACCTATAGAAGAGCATACACATGGAGGCCAAGCTCTCACAGAGCTTCCAAGAAAAGCTTAAGCTCACACGGCCAGGAGAGTAGAGATGAAGCATGGTGGCCAGGAAGAATGGAAGCACAGGAAATAAAGGAAAATTAGAGATAAAAAAAGCTCAAGTCGTGGCCTTAATTTCCATTCTTGCCTTTCAAATGAAATGGAAAAGCCATCATGCTATCATGAATCGACTTACCTATGAATTGCAGAGGAAGTCGACTATTTTGAAGGAAAAATCTAAAGTTTCCAAGTATTTCAAACTAAAACCCTAGTCTATGGCGGCGCTCTTGCTCAGTAGAGTTTTCTTCCCAAAGTCACAAGTGCAAATGAAATGAATTTAGGGTTTTCATTTTGAGTTTTGTTCTATCCTTGATGCCCTAATTCAACTTATGGAGATTATTACATCACTTTTGAAATATTAAATTTTATGTGGTTGAAGATATTTCCACTAGGTCGAGCTTTTAGAGGCCTTCATTTAGTTTCATATGCCTAAGTCTTTAGGATTGTTTTGATAAAATATTTCATGGTGTAAAGACTTTAGGTATTTATGTAGGGTTAAGCTTATGCCTTAGTCAAAAATGGAGAGTGATTTAGTGCCTAGTTTTTTAATTGATTTTGAGGAAAATCAATTAAAATAAGAATGTTGAACAATACTTATTTCCTTGGATAAAATTTCATACTTTAGGCATTTATTTTTCAAATTGATTTTAAAGAAATCAATTAAAACAATGATGGAGATGGCCTTATGTTTTTATGATTTTTTCTAAGAAAAAATCAAAATTGTAATGGAGAGATAAGGTATTGTTTTGTAAAGATTTGAAATCTTTAATTGCAAAATAAATCAAGTTGAAAACTGCATATTTTGTAAAGCAGAAGTTAAAATAATATCCTATAAATTGTTTTTTCTTCTTGCTATTTTTAGCAGTTTGTAAGGAAAAAGAGAGTTTGACTTTTCTTGGTTGGAGTTGAGCTGCATGGAGAGTTGATAAGGTGTTTTATTTTCTTTTAAAGCAAATTGGACCTATTTTTAGGTGCTTTTCAACATGCCCATGCAAAGAGTGAGAGTTTTCCATTTCAGTTACTCATTTTGGGGCAATTTTAGACACTTTTCCTTGAGCTTTCTTCTTGAGCTCAGATTAGGGTTTTGTGATATATCTTGAAGAAAAACTTAGGGTTTTTCTTAGTTTAGATTCATTGTTTCTTCCTCTCATGCTGAAAGAGAGTTTTGTAAGCATAAATTTGTAATCAGACTTTTGATACTCCTTCAGTTGAATAAAGCAACATTCCTATTTCTCAATTTTTGTGTCATTTACAGTTATAGTTTGATGTTATAATGTGATTTATGTTTATAGGATCCTTACTATGTCCTAAAATTGTAGTTCTTGATGTAGAAAGCTCATAAAATATAGGTTGCATGTTATATTTAAGCCTGAATCTTCGTGCAAATCAATTATGTGTTAAGTGTTCATGAGAGATTGTGAAGTTCTGTTGTTTTCTAAGAGCTATTTGTGGGTAAAAACCAGAGTCATCATTAAGTCATCTTTAAGTCCTAAAAATAACTTTAAGTCATTTGTTTCATTTTAGTTATCTTTCTAACTCTTTCCCTTAGAAAACCATTTAGAATATAATATATCATTCAGAGAACCAACTCACTCTAGAGATTCCTTCTTCGATCAGATCAGCCACATCTAAAGAAGGTTTCCATGTGTCAATAGATAGTTAAATTCTGCAAATTTAGCATAGGGTGCATATCAGATTGATAACACAAATGAGAAGATATTTTTTAAAGTGTGTTACAAATAATTTTGACAACTTGCTTGGTTCTCAAACCTACTAGTTCATTGAATGGTAAGTTAGCCAAAAGATAATTTTCTCATAGAAAGTAGATGGTGGGTTTTTTACTACATAGTGCATATGGGCTATAGAATTCTATAAAGGTCAAAACATAAGGCAAAAGGCACTGTGGAGGTATGAGAGTGAGCCAAATATGATTTTTGAAATGTGTTTGACTTGATGGGCTTAAGATTCTTGCAAGTCTATTTGAGCTCATTTCTTCGCATAATTCTTTTACAGGATTTTCGGTGGCATTGGAATGTTGCAAATTTTCTTGAAGACCTAATGAATATGACATAATTTTTATGAAAAAATAGGGGTCAAATTTCCACAATGAGCTTCCGGGTTGGTTTCTCTACAAGTTGGTGATGCAGTTCTTTTTTCATTCTTGTTCTTCCATGCACATCCCAATGGTGGTCATTTTTCCAAAGGTAGATATGGGGTAAATTTTTGCAACTATTAAAAACTGTTGAAAATAAGTTCCAACTACCTCTGTTAATTCCCAAACACTCATGTAATTGTTAGAACTCAATCTAGGTGTATTACCTAACTACATTTATGTCATTTTGACATGGACCTAGGAGATTGTATGGTGCCCATATCATCTGTAAAGACTTTTTGTGTTTCACAAAACCTCCAACTTTCCATTACCAACAATTATTTTGGGTGATTTATCTTGCATCTTGCACTCACACACACAAATCATCAATGCAGAGGCATGGTACTAGTCGGGGAATATTTTACCAATCCCTTGTCATATAGATTTGATTTGTAGAGGATAAATGTTTTCTAAGCATTGGTTCAAGGTTATGGCTAGGGTTTTCTAGTTGAGTCGACCCTCTAAAATTTCCCTAACAACTTAGTCATGGGTTTTGTCTACTCGAGCCTCATTTTTTAGATCAGAGAGAAGACAATTGAAGAGGATAACAGATTTACAAGAAGAATAGTTGTAAAGTTATCTTGACAAATGAAAAATACTTGCAAGAAGCCCTACATTTCAACTTTCAGTTCTTGGTATAGTTGTTTTTATATTGTAATGAGTTGGGTTCTTTCCCAGGCCTATAATAACTTGCGTAAACTTTGAATTTTGTTCAATTAATGGAAAATCAACATTAATTAAGTGTCTCCTTGTGTATGTTTAGTCACATTTCTAAGGTGTGTTGATTAGTTTTCAACCAGATGTTTGTAAAATCCCTACAAATATTTTGCATGGTAGCTTTTCAATATAGTAAGAAAATGTATAAATGTGCCTAAGGATTACTTATTATACTCCCTTATTATTTTGCAACCATTTGTTATTGTTTTGAATGTGCATGTAGAGCCTAGCTTTCCTATAGATTCTAAACATCATAATATTTTATGATATCTTGATTAGGATATCACCTAAGTTTTTGTTATCATATGTTTTGTTGAATCCAATGAGCCTGCTACCCAATGAATGAAGGCATCATTATGTAATTGGTTCTCTTCTGACAATCCTTAAGACATACTAAAACACAACAATTTCAAACACCTTTCAGTTTTATGATTTTGTGTGCTTATTCCATGTTAAAATAAGTGTATAATATCTAAGGGTTTATCATACATCCTATTTTCAAGCACTTGTATGGAAGATTATCCATTAAATAGATTCTCCACCTCACACCTCCAAATAAGAACATAGGTATATAGTGACACCAGTATTGGCATACACTATGCAGTAGGTATTATTTTTTGTGAGGCAATTAATTATTCCATCAACCATCCATCCAACATCTTAGGAAAACCCTCTTGGTCTTGTAGAGTCAAAAGTGAAGGAGGTCTTACCCACCTCAAGCATCAATCCTTAATTTCCCAACATGAAGACAAGTTTATGGTGATATTCTCAAGTTTGACACCCTTAACACCTAGAAGATTATCAAACCTTAGGGATTTGGCGCTCTAAGTTTAGATCACCAACAAAATTAATGAGAGGTATCCAAGTGGCACTTTATAATTGGAACACATAAGGAGCTTTGTGATTCAAAGAGATTTGATTGTAGAGATATTCTTGGAAAATGGTGTATAGAGAAGACTAAAAATGACTTTTATGTTAGACTAAAAAGTCTTTTTTAGATTTATGTGAAGGGTCCATATCCTTTTAATAAAATATATCAATGAGGTTTCATTAAAATATTTTTGGAGAAGTGAAAAGTAACAGTAAAATGTATGTAGCTGAACCAAGTCAAGATCCAATAGGACCATTATGATGAGTAGACAATAAATTAGAGGATGCTATTGAGATGAGGGCCCTCGATCCCCACACTTTGATAAATTCTAAGAGGAAGTTTAGTCTTTGGGAGGAGGAAGTCTAATCTTGGGGGTAGGATGTGAGACCTGTTGCCAATTTTTCACCTACAACTCAAATTGGTAGAGCTAAAGTAATTTCCTTATATTAAAGGTGAAAAGATTTTAACAAGTTTCCGTTTTACTTAACCATTGCATATATTAAAGTTTGAAAGAAAGAGTTCAGTTGTTATTGTGCAATGTGTTTCAATGAAATAAAGCATTCAATTTTCCATTCAATACTTTGCAGTATAAAAGAGACTACATATGATATGAGACATTGCTTTCATTTAATTATGTCATTATTCATTCATTTTACAATGTTTCAATCATCTTGCAAAAGAGATATATACATAATTATACAAATGTTGCATTCATATTCATTGGAAAGAAAGGAGTAATCAAATGTCCCACACAAGCCATGGGAATAGCTGAACCAACACAACAAAGGGGATATACTATGCAATTGAAGATAAAGAAGTAAAAAGAAACATACAAGAAAAAACATATCCATCATTGCCTATTGGTGTTTGTTGTTGGTCTTCATTCAGCTGCTTCTCCTTGCTCCCAATCTTGAATGATCCTACATCATGATGAGAAGAGTTGCTAGAGCTCTGTATATGAATCTGCCTATGTGCCCTATCAACAAAAATATAGTACATTGCCTATGATGTATTGAATTAATTGAATACACATCAGAAGTATGCAAGAGAGCCTGGAAAAAAAAATCAAAGGAGCATTGAGCTTCATTATTTTTTTATCTAACATGTTTGTTCATTGTACAGGTATAGGATAAATCATGTTGTTGATCCATTTCTAAAGACATCATAGCATGTGGTGAAAAAATGGGCTCCCACAAGGGTTGAACCCAATAGGTTACCCCTAATTCTCAAAAGGGGAAATGAGATAGGAAACATATTCACATTGCTCAAATAAAAGAACATCTCAGCTAAAGGAGTATTGCTCATTCATGACAATCTGTTCAAGTGAAATGAAGTGAAAATCACAGATGAACAATAGGCCCATTTGAATACTCAAGTAATTTACAAAACAGAGTAAGAGTGCATCACTTTCTCATCTAAAGATTTTTTTTTTAAGAAAATTCTTGTATTGTTATGGTTCTGCCTCTTTAGGTGGTGATTGTCACCTTGTTTAATACCTTTTATTGCTATTGTTATGTTGTTTGGAGAGGCAACCATAAAAAAACAAGAAATAATGGAAAATGGTGCTCATATGTATAGGAGGGCAGCAAGGAAGGTATTTTTCATAGAATGCCAACATGAAGGTTTCCATCATTTGCATATTCATCGAGGTACCTGAAAAATAATGCTTGCATATAGGGTACAACAAAGAGTGAATTATTTACAAGAGTGTTGGGGTGGGATAGTGAACAAGCTTCATCACAAAAGTTCACGATGATGGACAACAAATGGATAACAATTCTTTGTTTTCTCAATGTTTGAAGGAGTTAAAAGGGTTATTGGAAGATGTATAGCCACACGAGGATGAAAGAACAAACAATAAGAGAGATGGATAAAGCCATAACATAGAAGGTAAAATGGAATCATCATAGGCATCTGTGTAATGCAAGGGTAGTATCATTTTGGAGCAAGTAAAGGCACAATATCTAGATTTGTGTTTCAACATTGTGTCATAATTCAACACTTTGGAAAAGTAGATGGGGGGTTTTCATTGTATGTTTGTTTCTCTTTAAAAGTAAAAGTGATAGTGAGAACTAGTGTTATGCACATTTTCTAAATACAAAAGTGAACTTAAACCTATAGTGGTGGAGCCCTTATAGTACTTGTAGGAGAATTTTAATATAAAAGCATGTTGTAAGAAACATCTAATCCAACAAAAAGGAGGAATTGACAGAAGTCCTCATTGATTTCTGTGTTGAATGGAAAATGAAAATACAATGGCAACCATGAGGAGCCCTAAATATAACATTACAAGTGGAGAAAAAACCTGAATTTGTAGAGAAAAGAATGATGTACTCTAAAAATTAAACATATAATAAGGTAGAAGATTATTCTTTTTTCCTTCAAAAAATAAACAATAATGATTAAAGCCTCACAATGGAAGGTCATGGGTTTGAAAATTTTGCATTCACATAGTGAAGTGGATTAAGCAAGGCCATGACCTGTTTGTGAACTCAAAACCCTGAAGCAAAATATGTATTCCTCAAAAAAAAATTAATGTGTCAAGCTAGGGTTAGAAAGTTTCAAAATACCATCTGGGTAAGGGCTTTATGATCTCAGCCTTTAGGTCATTCTCCACTTCTACAAATGGCCAAAACCTCAGGGGTTTGTATGGAGGTTTTTGCATACATTCAAAAATGAAAGAATATAGAGTTTTGAGGAATACCCATAATAAGGAAGCCCACGATTGGTAAAAGCACAAAAATCCCTCTTTAAATGGTGAAAATAATAAGTTGGGAGTACAAAATGTTACATTTTTTGTAGAAATAAAAAAAATCATCAAGATTTTCACAAGGAGATACAAACATTTTCACCATTTTTGCATTACTAAGCTTGATTTGAGCTTTTATCAATAGAAAATGAAGAAAAGTGAAGGGCTCGAATGATGAACAAGCTTACCTTCATTTATTTTTGAAGAAGAAATGCATTCAAACCCATGGGTCTCTCCACAAAAAATATTCAGAGGCTCAAAGCAATACAGTCATGGTGACCCAAGGTAAAGCAAAGGCATCAACAATTGAAAAAACATCAGAAAATGAATCAATCCTGTGGGTAGGAAGGCCAAAATGTTTCAAAAAATGGAGGTAAATGTTCAAGATAAAACAAGTTACCCAATGTTCTCCTATTGAGATTCTTCAAGAAAAACTCTTAAAAGCTTCAGAATCCGATGGAATAACAAGGATGGTAAAAGATCAAACTCGTAACAATAATCCTCCATGGAGGCTATGTTTAGTGCATCTTTCTCCAAAAGATCAATTGAAAAATGAAGGCGAAAAGTGAGGAGGGCTCAAGTTTTGTTGTTGGGTTTTTCTCATATGCCCTATCAACCTTGTGATTTTATCACATTATTTTGAAAAATTAAAAGCCTTCACTAATACCTCTATCATGACTTAGGTATTTTTATGATTTTTAGAGAAAAATGAAATGGTTGATGCCTCTAAGTTTTTGTGATTTCAAATGCCTAAGTCTTGCCTTGCTTTCCCTTTTGCATTTTTGCAAAAAACAAACATGTGGCATACCTGAGTTCTTTTTGAAAAAAATCATATGATAGGTACCTTAGCTTTCTAATTTTTGGAAAAAATCAAGTGTCTAATGCTTTGTACTTGGCAACCTTTATAAAAAATTTATAGTTTCCTTGTATCTTTGTAAAAATCAGAAGTTGAATTCAAGTGTAATTCGAGCTTTCTATTTTGAAAACTGAAACTACAAATGATGTAAAACATCATTAAGGAAATATTCCTATAAATTGCCTTAATTTTTGTTATTTTAAATGCAGTTAGTGTTGATAGCAGCTTTCTTTTGAGAGTTTGAGTTCACTTGGGCGAAATGGGAAAAAACTAGGCAAACTAGACCTTCTATTTCAATTTTCAGTCAATTTGAGCATGATTTTGTGAGTCTTTTGGATCAACCTACTGGAGATAGAAAGTTTTCATCTTTCTCATTCAGTTTGGAGGTAGTTTGGGAAATGTTTTGGAGGCTTTTCTTTGGAGCTCGAAAATGGATCGAAGTTGTTATTTTGAGATGCAATTTAGCCAGATTTTTCTATTCTTACTAATGGAGACATTTCAGATATATAAGTTGGAGAAAAAGTTAGCTTTTCTTAGTTCAGATTTGCTTCTTACTTTCTTACTCACTTGCACAAAGTTTTGTAAGCTTGGTATTTGTACTCAGATTTTCATACTCCTTTAATTTTAATAAAAACAATAGAGCATTCCTATCTCACTTCTTGTCTCATATTTGCAGTGTTGATTCAATGTTTCATTGTGATCATAAAAGTTAGATCCTTTGTTATGTCTCATTATTGTGAAATTGTGTGCAAGAGTTTCATATGATTCAGGCTGTATGTTGTGTTTAGTCTTTTGAGCCATCATGCAAAATACTATTGAGTTGTATTTTTTAGGTGATATTGTGAAAGTTAAGGTTTGAGAAACTGTTTGTGAGTGAAATTGATGAAAAATTTAAAGTTATAGTGCATCACCATTAGGCTTAGGATTTCATTTCAAGTTATTTCTCTAAACTCTTTTCTTAGAAAAGTATTTTAGATTAGGCGATCTACCAGGGGAACCAACCCGCTCTTAAGATTCATTCTCACCATAGGTCACCCACAACCTAATAGTGTTTCCATGTTTCAACAAGATAGTTAAGTTTAACTTGGCTAGGGTGCAATCCCGATTGACAACAAGACCCACCTATTTTTTAGTGAATTTGTTTTTCTTGTCAAAATTATGGATGATTGATACTTATGAGATTTATTATTATGATTATATTTTATTATTGTATTATGTTTAGATAATTGATTTTCCTAAAATTACTATGATAATCTAGTTACCTAATGACTATGGTTCTCCTACATAATTTAACTATGCATAATTGATTTATTATGAACAAATTATGACTACAATATGAATGGAAATTAGAAATTAATTGTATGAAATATCTTGTTATATAAATTGTGTGTGAAATTATATGTGTTTGTTTGGCTTAAACTATTTTAATGAGTATTATTTATTTTGAGATAATTATGTTGATGCAAGGTTGTAATATAATTTCATAAAGCTAAATTTGATTGAACAAGCCTTTAGTTGCTAGGTATAGTTGATAATATGAAGTCAAATCCCACTAAGAAGCATGAAAGAGTAACCAAATTATGATATGCTCTTTATCCTACAAAAAATAACATAATTTTTGACATCACCTCTCTTATGTACACTACAGTACCATTGACTTATCACTTGCTAGGTTTATTGTATTATATTTGAGTAATTATTAATTCATTTTTTATATAATGTCTTATCAAGTTTGTAAAAATAATATTTCTTACCATTGGATAATTTTTCCTAACTATAGCTATTTTTTAATCAAAATTTACCTCATTCAAATTTAATAATATATCAACAAACCCAAATAGTAAGAATATGAGACACTTTTGTTGTCAAAGACTTATCAAATTAAATGAAAAATATTCAATATTTTACAATTACAATATTTTCTTACTGTACATACTTATCAAATTAAATAAAAGTATTCAATATTCCATAATTACAATATTTTTTTATTGTACAAATTCAATTTATAGAGCTCAAATGAATTCCAACAACATATTAAATTATCAATTTTTTATATTGCTAATGTAGCATGTAGTAACCATTATTTCAAAAGTACTAATTAACTACTAGTGATAAAGATGGCATTGGGTGGGAGCAAGTGTGGAGGGTGGAGTTGGAATATAGGTGGGGAGGAAGGTGATGAGGTGGCTGATTTAGAGGATGTAGATGTTGATTCAGAGGCTTTTTTTGGTGTCTTTGAGTTGTTGGTGTTTATTCTCTAGTTTTATTTTTCTTTAGAGGTTGTTGGCCTACAAATTGTTCTCCCTCTGGCTGGAGTGAATGTTGAGGTTGAGAGATTCAGGTTGTTGGGGATTTATACCTTCTTGGTCTATGATGGATTTATCTCCATTTCCATCTTTCGCCCTCTAGTGTTGTTTGGAGGCTTATTGGCCTGGTTGGTTTGTTTTGGGGTTTCCACCATTTTATACTATCGACCCATTGTGGTGCTTAATGGTGGTTACTTTGGCATGAAAGAGGAATTTTCTCTTCCATGAGTGGTTCAAAGGAGTCTTATTTTTATAGGAGTATTTGTTTTAGTGTATGCAATTTTATGCAAATGTGGATGTTGGTGAACCCTAATATTAAGGTGCTTTGGTATGTGGTGGTTCTAGAGGTGATGGGGAATGTTGTTTATCTGATACAGTTAATCCTAATCTAGGTTTTGGAAGCTATTACTTTTCTCCCATATTGTTCTCTAGTTAACCCTAATATTATGGGGGTGGATGGGTTTTCTTCTCCCAACTTTATTATTTTCTTCCTTATGGGGGATTTTGTTGCTTTGTTCTTGGCATTCCCAACTACTTTTCTTATTGAGGTGGTTACTTCTCCTATTGAGGTGGTGACTATTTACGCAAGAGAGGCTAGGACTTTGTATTTGGTCTTCCTATATGGGGGTGGTGTTGTTTACCACCATTGTATAAAAGTTGTAACCCTTCATTGGGGTTTGGTTGGTGGGGATTATTTTGTTTCCCTTTCCCTTTTTTTTCTTATTGGGTTGTTGAGGCATTACCCCTTTTATATGCTAGTTTTCCCAGTTGATTCAATTCTTATGGAGAAGATTTTTCCTGAGGGTCTTGTTGGGATTCCATATATCTTGGCTTTCTCTCCAGTTTCCCCTATTGATGTGGGTATTTCTCCTATTGTGGTGGAGACTAATATTTTTGAGTGGTTAGAGTATTGCTTATTTTTCTAGTGGTGTCTTCTCTTGAGTTGGATAAGTGTCTCTATTGGAAAATATAGATTTGTTTCAAGGGGGGCTATTGTCACCCATATTTTAGATTTCTATTTTACTCATATTGAGGCATAGCTTAAGATTGTTGATGGGATCTTCGATTTGCATCAAGAGGTAGCAACTGGATGTTTTACTACGCAAAAGGCTCTTTTTGGTTCTTTTTCTTGGCTTAGGACTATTGGTTTTCTTGAGATGGTTTGATGTATGACTATTGCCTAAATTTTTAGCAATTGATAATCTCTTGTCTACCTTCCTTGTGATTGTTGTTGTTGGGTTGCTGGGTTTCTATGATTATTCTATTGGCAACATTCTTTGTTTGGGTGTCAGGTCCATTCAAAACCTATTCATTTTCATCCATTGGGATATTTTATAAAGGGTTTCAAGTCCCCTTCAAAACTTGTTTTACCTCTAATAAAAACTATTGTTTCAAAAGTTTGAATTCTAAAGACTATAAATTTAGTCCCTATTCTTTAATTTGAAAATTGTAGAATATAAAATGCCATGGATTGATTTTAGACCATGACATGAATCATCTAAAATGAATTCATTGAGTAGAAGTAGCAATTACAACTATGGTCTAAAATATTGAATGTTGTGAGTATAACATGGTCTAACTCATTTTTTGAACAAGGTGATGAATTTAAGCTAAATCAATTTAGTTGCACTTGAGAAATTAATGCAAAGAGTAAGTATTGCTACTCTTGTAAATGCATTGCTAAAATTGATTCAATTGAAATAATTAGTTATACCTAAATAAATATTTTATAAAAAAATGATTATCTTGTTGGAAATTGGAAGATTGCCATTGATGTCAACAATGGAAATTGGAAGATTTTCATTGATGTACATTACTTGTATAGTTCAGTAGTTGCTCCGATAAATATGGTTTGAGCTATGGACACTCGAGAACTGGAAGTTTGTTGATTCAGTATTTTGGTCCAAATTATCTATTTTGTAAGATTCATTTAGAATTTGACATTATATTCTATCTCAAAATCATTTGCATCCACTAAAAAGATTTCAATTGACTTGGATATATGGTTGGAAAGATTCAGTTACTAGCAGTTTGGAAAAAAGAGTTCTGCTTATATACTGGTTCAGTACATTGATTTTTGGTCCGGATTTCACCTCAAAGAAAGATATCTCTATAAGACTTTGTATATAGATTTGTGACTACAAGATGCATCTTACACCAAAGTTTTATGATGATTTGCAAATGCATACATAAGAAATGAATAATAGTGTTTTGTTCTGAGAACTATAGTAAGTTTCTGTACAATGCATTAGTCAGGGAGATTTCACATTTTCTCATATTTAATTACCTTACCTTGTCGAGTTGAAGATAAGTTATTCAATGTCATCTACAAGAGAATTTCATGTGTTAACAAGTTTTTGTGTTACACGTTTGATGAATTGCATATACGTTTGGTGTTTTGATGCTTTAGGTCTAACTCTGGACTACCTAATTATGAATTTAAAACAACAAGATCAAATATGTGTTGCAAATGCTAAATGGATCTATCATAGGCCCATGTTGACTAATACCATATATTAGATGCTTGTGCTGGGCACGAAGATGAATATTTTTTTGAGGACAGTGTTGATAGAGTTAGTTTTGATGTGAGATGGGGTTTCTCTATTTAGGCTGCCCTAATTAGTGAAAGCGAATGTATATGGTACATATGTAAGATATTTTTGTGGAGAAGAGTGAGAAGAAGATGTGAAATAGAAAAAGGATAAAAGGTAGAAAGTGCAAATATGTGAAGTTTTATATGTGAGAAGATAGTATTTTTGAGTACATTTATAGGGACGTGTTTTATATATTGTGCTTCACTGGAATTGAACTCCAACACAAGCAAGGTGCATTCTATCTTTGTTCATCTTTTGGCAGTGAGTCATACTCTATTTTGTAAATTATTTCAGGGTGTGAGCCTTCAAGGACAGCATGTCCTGGCAGTGAGCCTTTGTAATATTCTATATCAAGATATATTATATTGTGAGTTAATCCTCACCATGGTTTTTCCCATTTTGGGTTTTTCATGTAAAAAACTGGTGTTCATGTGTATTGTCATCTTGTGTTGATTCCATGCTTTCATTAATTGTTACAGTTAGGTCTGTATTATTACTTAGATGGATTTTATGCGAATGGTTTAGTGGAATACTGATTCACCCCCCTCTCAATATTTTGGGTGTTTAACATATCATTCAATTATACTATTTTTAATAACTATGCTTGATATTGCAAAAAAATAGATAAAAATATTTCTTTAATTTTTCAATCCATTATCTAATGAATTTATGATTTGGATTATTAAAATTTTAGTGTGCATCAAGTAGTTTTGATAAGTTAGAATTTAATTACTTTTAAAATTAAGTTTAAATTTTAAAAATATTTTGATGATTTTATATTTTAATTTAATTGAACATTTAATAATTTTTTATTTAAATTACAAGTTTGTTGAAATAATCTCTTATTATATAACTTTAACATAGATTTTATTTTTTTAAATTTTGTATCTTTAATTTCAATCTTAATATTTGATTATTTGAATAGATTTTTATCAATATTTTCAATAATTATTGTGTGCAGCATGATTTCCTACCCTAAAAGATGAAAAACACAAATAAATACAAGGAGAAACACACACAACACCACCTCAAGATTAGCCTAAGTTGAACTTAAACAAAGAAAGATGAAACAACAAATATACCTTGTTTAAGTTGATCTTCTTGTTTGGCCCTTTGATGAAGATTTGATGTGTGATCCTTGATGGAAAATATGATGAAATGATATGCAAAGTGACCTAGGTTGGATGATGAATGCAATGAGAGATGTGGGTATTCAAATAAGCAAGTGAAAGTGCATGAAATGGAAGCTTCAAAATGAAACAATGGAGGTTGAATGCAAGGATGCAAGTGCTTGAGCTTGAGAGTGTTGAATTGCTTGAATGTGATATGAATGAATAAATGAAAAATGAGACAAAATCTTCCATTTTAAGGGAAGAGTCTCTAGAGAATTGAATGGCTAGTATTTAGCCAACATGGGCAAGATGAAGGGTTGTGGTGAGTTGAGGACTCACAAGCCCTCACATCTTTCCATGTGGAAAGGGAGGTGGCAAAAGGATATGTGATGTGGAAAGAGGACATGTGAGGTGGAGGTACTTGCAAGTACCTTGGGATTAGGGGAAGATTTCCTCAAAAAGGAAGTTCTTGTCCCCATGTGGGAAGGATGTTGATAAGTGAGGAATTTTACAATTCCTTACTTGTGATCATGGGGAAGAGAGAAGTTGTTGGGGGAATAATGATTGGGGAGTACCTTGGGGATAATAAAAGGTCCTCATAAAGGAGACCCTTGTCCTATGTGACTGATGTGACATGTGAGAGAATTTAGAATTTCCCAACAACCTTCATGGGGAAGAGGGAGCATTGAATGATTAAATGTGAATTTTTAATTCACATGGGGAAGAGGTGAAGGTCAAATAAAGAAAGTACTTAGGAAAGGTTGACTTGGAGGACATACCAGAAATGACATGTGATTAAATTAAAGTTGTGCAAATACGTGATTAAGAAGACTAATGGAGAATTAGAGACAAGTGGAAAAATATGGAGATGTGACATTAATCCTGATTAGAGGTGTACACATCCTAATCATGGATTAGTTAAACTAATCCAGATTAGAAGAAGTTTATGGAGGATGTGACAAGGAGAGAGGAAAGAGGGAATTTAAAATTGATTTAAATTGAAAAAGGCTCAATGATTAAATTGAATAAATTGATATATTTATTTAATTTAGAGAAGAAACGATGAAAGATAAAGTATTTAATTATTAAATTAAATACTTTAGAAACCTTAGGAAAATAGTGAAATATTAATTAAATAAATCATTTAATTAATATCAATGAAATAGATGAGTAACGAAGAAAGATTTGATCATATGGGAGTGGTCAAATTTGGATGTCCACATTTTTCCCCTCTTCGAAATATTGTGAGAATAACAGTGTTTCAAAGAAAAATAAAATGCAGATGAATCTATAGAGGAAGTGACTAGAAAATGATGCCCCAACATGGCAGAAGTTGTGTGAGATGCCCAAATGGTGGGAAATGCAAGGAGATGCCCCAGTCTTGAAAGTGACTATGACAGAGGAATGGAGGAAAATGGCAGGTTATGCCCCGTCAAGAGGGTAGTTGGGGAAAAAAAGGGGCCCCAAATGAATTCTTGATATGAGGAAACAAAGGATATTATTGGATAGAGCTCAAAAAATCTTGAAGATTGGATTTTGAACGAAGTCAAATAGATACACGGTGTGCAAATGGCGACCCTAGGAAGTTAGAGGATTAGTTGAATTAAAAGAGGTTAAAAGTACCCTTAACTTAAAAAAGTTAAAAAAGGAGGGAAATATTATATATAGTAATTTTAGAAATTATTATTCCTCATTTGCACACCTGGGAGTTGAGTGAAAGAGAGAGAAGAGAAGAAGGAGACAAAGATGCTAGAGGACTACAATGATGACATCATCCACCAGGGGGATGAGGTACTACATTTCTTCCACGAGCACGCAACTCCATGCCAGGTTAGGTCAAAAACCCTCTTTGTGATTTGAAGCATTTTCTGGTGTATTTTTAAGTTTTTATGCATTTTAAAATATGGGTTTGGGATTGGGGTAGATTAGTGAAAAGGGTAGGGGGGGAATTTTCAATTTCGCCCATTAGGGAGGGAGAATCACCTGTTAGAGGTGGTGGGAAAGGGGGGAAGATTTTCCCAATTAGTGGGTAAATGAGCCCAAAAAATTAAAAAAAGGTGCCCAAAAAGGACAAGGGGGCATGAAGGAAGGGCGGGCTTGCCATGGGATTGGGAAAATACACCCAAAAAGAAAGTTAGCGAGGAAGGGTAACCATGGCCAAGATAGGGGTGATCCTACTCAGGAGAGGGGCGACCCTGCCTAGAAGAAGGGTGACCTCACCCGGGATAAGGGTGATTCTACCTCAAGGTGTGGTTGCCTATTCGGGGGTGGGCTCACCCATCATCTGGGCGGACTTGCTTGTGGATGGGCTCACCCGTCCACTGGGTGGGCTTGCTCGATTGGGAGGGATCACCCATTTGAGTGGGCTCACCTGTTCTAAGGATGAGCTTGCCCAAGGAGTGGGCAAAAGGAAGAAAAGGGATAGCATCCCAGAAAGGGGGCAAGGAAGATGAAAAGTAAGACAAATTGGGAAAATTGGCGAAATTTTTCCAAAAGGGGGGGAAAAATTAGTGAGAAGATAACCTAGGGCCGGGAAATAGAAAAGAGGGAGAGATGAGGAAAAGGATGAGATGACTGACATGTTGTGTGGTGTGGATGCAATGATTCAAGAGTTTGTGGATGCACGAGAGGTGATGAAAGGTGTTAGAGGCAACCATAGAAGCTATGAATGGAGAGGATCATGAGGCGTTGTTGCGAGTGGGGTTGTTGCATATGTTGGGATACCCGATTGTCAAAGCACATCGGGCGATGCTGGCAGCACTTATAGAGTGATGGAGCTCCAAGACTTTGACATTATACCACCTAATAGGGGAGATGACCATCACTCTGGAGGATGTGTGGAGGATTCTATGGCTACCTATAGCAGGCCGCCTAGTGAGCGCGACGAGATCAGAGGGTGAGGTGTTGGATTAGACCATATGGGTCCTATTTGGACGAGAGGACCTTCTTGTGCAAAGGAAGGGGTTGGATGTCAATAGATGCTTGGAGTTGGGGGTACCATTGTGACCACTATACTTGTAAGGATTGATTAGCGGATTTTTGATATCAGACAAGAGTGGGCGCTTCTGTAGCCTTATCTACATGGAGGTGATTTGACATATTATGGAGGGGAGAGAGGGGGAGTTCGCATGGGGTCCATGCATGTTGGTACAATTGTACAGAGATATGTATGTTGTGTGCTATCGAGGGGTGCTTAGCATTATAGAGGTGATGTTGTTATAGGTATGCGCTTGGGAGCACATTAGTGTGGTCAGGCTAGGAGTGGTGACAATAGGATTACAGGATGTGATGCTACCAGAAGCATACTAGTATGGGGCAGAGTATGGCTGGGTGTGGCATTATCAGGGCCACAATGACCTGGATAGATGGAGGAGGACACTGGATGATCTTTGGGAGGAGCAGATAGTGTGGAGGCCATACATGACACAACAGTTCTCTGGATGGAGGAGAGATGAGCAGAGATACAAAAGGTATTTCTGTGTCAGATGCTATCTATTTGGGAGTGAGCTGCATATAGTGGAGGCACACAGGCCAGACTAGGTGATGAGATAGTTTGGGCTTCCACAGGACATTCCTCGTGGACCAAAGAGATTTAGATGGATCTCATGAGAGCGACCATGGGGGGAGCCAATTATGACTAGGCTTGCAAGAGAGCATTGGGAGACCTTGCAGCAGGTACCCTACTTGGGTGGGTGCAGGGGGAGAGCAGATGCTGAAGTGACAATTAGATTCTCTGTGTGGTATGTCCATCACCAACCTGTATGGATTATGCCAGAGGAGCTGATTATAGAGGCACTTGGCTTTGGGATAGAGCATGAGCTGAGATTGGCAGGACAAAGTAGAGGGGGGAGGAGAGGAAAACAAAGGAGAGGATAAGAGGTGGCTAAGGCAAGAGGAGGTCGGGGCATCAGATCAATAGGGGAGAGGACAGGGGGAGGCTGAGGCAAGAGGTCAGAGGAGGGTGAACAGGAGGGGGAGACAATGGAGGAGGTCGAGGTAGAGGAGGAGAGAGATGGGGAAGAGGTGGAGGAAATGGATGAGAGAGATGAGGTAGAGGGAGATGCGATGGATCTAGACATTCATGATATTTCCCCATTGGCCATGGTACCACTCTTACTAGAGGATCTGACTATATTGTTGAGAGGGGTCGTGGCGAGACTACAGATCGCCGACTAGAGACTAAGGGATGTAGAGGCTACGAGGTGTAGAATAGAGGCTGAGGTGAGCATGCTATGACTAGAGGTGGCTAGGGTGTGGACAGAGGGGTAGAGGGACTATGGGATCTGATAGGGAGGCTGCAAGAAGCAATCACAGATTCTTGGAGGCTGCAGGAATCAAACACTCTGTTTTCAGATGCTATAGGAAGCAATCATAGATTCTTGCGCTAGGCCTTGTCGTAGACCTCCTTGGTGAAATTGCTGTTACATCCTAACCTATAGGAACTCTACCTTGTCTAAGTTCCCCTGGTTCTCCTGCCAACCTCACTATCTTGTCAAGTTTGCAACTACCAAGCCAAATCTTGGTGCTATGACTCCTTTCTTTCTTAGCCTTTTATGCATCCAAAAGACTAATCCTCCCTCAATACAAAAATGGATCTTGCAGGGGTGAGGGAATGTCTCCGAAAACTCCAAAACAACCTCCTAGGGTTCCTGAAACTTCACTTAGACTCCATCTTACCAATGCTTGCATGAAGCCTATTCCATAGGTTTGGCCCTTGAGCCACTATTTGGTCTCTGAACAGGGTTAAATTGCTTTTCCCTCCTAAACCCACCAAAGAAACATGGTTCTTGGCTTAGGAAATGTGTTTCCCCTATCTACAGCTTCAATATTTCAAGGGTTCTAGTCTTGCTCGGGCAGTATGCTGTCCAAACACCAAATTTGTTAAGCAGCTAGGGTTCTAAACTGCTCAAAAATAGTTTTAGGACTGGTGAAACGTTCTCCCCATAAATGAATTGTTGGGCTCTCTTCCTTAACACCATACATGGCCAAGACCTTCCCCTAAATTCTCCAAAAATAATTTTTCAAAAATATTTTCTCCCCTGCAAGTTATTAACGTTGTTCTACAGCCTTTCCTAGCCAGGCTCTTCACTGGCTCGCCTAGGGCAAGGCTTTTCTCATAGCTCCTGCAACCAAAAGAAACCCAAATCCTACCATATTTAAAAGTACAGAGATGGAGCCTCACCATGTTCCAAACAATTCCATACTTCTTGGTATAGAGGGAATGCAGCCTAGAACTCAATTTTTACACAGTTCCAGTCAAAACAGAAATAAGGAAAAAAAAACATAGAATTTACAAGAATGGATGAAAATGATGAAATAGCTATCAAATGTGCCAAAAAAAACTTCCAGAGGCCTCTCTACATGCTAAAAAAACCTACAAAATTCCTCTTTTGATTCATTTAGTTGTTGTTACACAAACAAGAATAGAAAACATAGAAAATAAGACAAGAACACTATTTTCTTTAACTTCTGGAGACACAGTCCGTACAAAAAACTTCTAACCCACCAAAAAGGTCATGGTATGCCTTAAATATGCCTCCACAACAATTTAGGTTCTTGGGTCGAGGCTTAGATGACCTAAAAATGCATTTTGTAAAACCCGTTGTGTTCAGACATTTAACAATTTTTGCCAACCTAGCAATATGATGTTGTAAAATTATTTAATACTTGTCACCTTCTATCCCAAAGTTCAAAAACACCCTAAGCACCTAAAATAATTGTCAACATGACCATATGATATCACAACAAAATTTAAGAACTTCAAACAAAAATAGTCCTTTCCCAGGTGCTCTTGCACCATTCTCCCCCTCTCAGCTCAAACAACTAAGGAACTTTAGGAGAGATCAGAGACATATCAATGAATTGCTTCTTAAAATATGCTTCTTCTACCCAGGTAGCTTCAGATTCATGCTTGTCCTTCCATTTGACAAGATGCTCCATGTACACCTTGTGCCTTGTAGTCTTCTTCACTCTTGACTCCAAGATATTCTCTGCTTGTAGCTTGTCTGGAGTTGGTATGGACATGTTGCTGATGTCCTTGAAGACCTCCTTACTACCCTAATCTAGATCCTTGAGAGTCTCTTTATACTTGATCAGATCTACAACATTGAAAACTAGAGAGATGCCTAAGTCTGATGGTAATTCCACCTTGTATGCATTCTTACCATATTTGGCCAATACCTTACATGGACCCACTCTTTTCATCTGTAACTTGGTTTCCATTCCCTTCTGCAATTTGGATTTGTTGAGGTGGACCATAACATAATCCCCAACTGCAAATTGTACATCCTTCCTTGACAAATCAACATTATCCTTCAACTTTTGGGTTGCTGCTGTGACTGTGTTCTTGACCTACTCAAGAATCTTTTTCATGGTCTGAGTGAAGTCTTCAGCATGTCAAATCCTATGCTCCATAGATCCAAGGTCTCTAAGTTCACAAATACCTCTTGGGTGCATCCCATACACAACCTCAAAAGGACTTTTCCCTATAGTTCTATTGACACTGTCATTGTAAGCATACTCAGCTTGAGAAATTACCATATCCCAGGTCTGTCCATATTCTTTGGTTAGACACCTTAGAAGATTTCCCAACACTCTGTTAACCACCTCTGTTTGACCATTAGTCTGGGGATGGTAAGCTGATCCAAAAGATAGATTTGTTCCCAATCTGCTCCATAGAGTTTTCCAAAAGTGACTCATGAACTTCACATCTCTGTCAGAAACAATACTTAGAGGTAGTCCATGGATCCTAACAACTTCCTTGAAGAAAAGATGAGCTATGTAGATTGCATCATGAGTAGTTTTGCAAGGTATGAAGTGACTCATCTTACTAAATCTGTCTACCACAACATAAATACTGTCAAAACCAGTTTTGGTTTAGGAAGACCTACCACAAAATCCATGCTCACACACTCCAATGGTCTGTTAGGAATGGGCAGGGGTTGATATAAACCAGCATTGCTAGCTCCCCCTTAGCTTTCATGCATACAACACACTTTTCTACATATTTTCTGACATCTCTTGCTAACTTAGGCCAGTAATAGAACCTTTGAACTAGCTCTAAAGTTTTATTAATACCAAAATGCCCACTAAAATTGCCATTATGCTTTTCTTGAATCAGATTTTCCCTCATTGATCCTCTTGGAACACATAACTGATTACCCTTAAATAACAGTCCATTTTGCAGTGTATACTTAGCATATTGGCTATGAAAATGATTTTCAAAATAAGAACATACCTTATAAGCTTCTGAGAAGTCTTCATATTCACCATAGAGATCTTTGAAACTCTCTAATCCAATGCTCTTTAGCTGTATTTCCTGCACTATCAGCATTCTTCTGCTTAATGCATATGCCACCTTGTTCATTTGCCCTTTCTTGTGCTTGATGGTAAAAGTAAAGGCTTGGATGTATTCCATCGATTTCAAATGCCTATTACTTAGTTTTTCTTGGGTGTTGATGTAACTAAGTGCTTGGTTATCCGTAAAAACCACAAACTCTTTGGGTAACAAATAATGCCTCCACTTCCTAAGGGACTGCACTAAAGCATATAACTCAAGATCATAAGTAGAGTACTTTTGCTTGGCTTCATTGAGCTTTTCACTAAAGAAGGCTACAGGCCTACCTTCTTGACTAAGTACTCCTACAGCCACTCCACTTGCATCACACTCAACTGTGAACAACTTGTCAAAACTAGGCAACAACAGAATAGGTTGGGTTGCCACTTCTTGTTTCAGTTTTTCAAACCCTTTATCAGCCTCTTGAGTCCACTTAAACTTTGTTTTCAAACCACCTTTAATGGTATTTAGGACTGGTGTACATATACCACTGAAATTCCTTATGAATTTTCTATAGAAATGAGGCCAAACCATGAAAACTTCTTACCTCTGTTGCTGCGGTTGGTGTGGGCCAGTTTAGGATGGCTTCCACCTTGCTTGGATCCATCTTCAATGTTCCTTGGGATACTACAAACCCCAAATACACAAGTTCTTTCTTGAAGAACTCACACTTCTCAAGATTGATTGCCAACTTCTCTTCTTGCAACCTTTTAAGAACCATCTCCACATGCTTGAGGTGTTCTTCTATTGTCTTACTGAAAATCAGTATGTCATCAAGGTATACTACCACAAAAATCCCTGTGAAATCCTTAAGCACTTCATTCATTAGTCTCATGAATGTGCTAGGGGCATTTGAGAGGCCAAATGGCATCACTTTCCACTAATATAACCCATCATTTGTCTTAAAAGCTGTCTTCCACTCATCTCCATCCTTAATTCTAATATGATGGTAGCCACTCTTGAGGTCTAACTTAGTGAAATATTGTGCTCCTTCAAGGCAATCCACTAAACCTTCAATTCTAGGTATTGGGAATCTATACCTAATGGTGATCCTATTAATTGCTCTAGAATCAGTACAAAGTCTCCACTTACCTCCTTTCTTAGTTGCTAATACCACTGGTACTGCACAAGGGATGATGCTCTTTTGACTCAAACCTTGATCCAATAACTCTTGCACTTGCCTAGCCACCTCTAGGTTCTGCTAAGGTGTAAGCTTGTATGCTGCTTTGTTTGGCAATGAAGCTCCAGGTATGAAGTCAATTTGATGACTTATAGCTCTCCTTGGTGGTAAAGTTACAGGTGTTCCATCACTAACTATGCTCTTGTACTTATCAAGCAACTTTTGGACTGCTTCTCGTAAGACCGTCCTTTCAGCCTTTTCTTCCTCTTTGGACTGCATCATGATCACATATCCTTCATTTCCTTGGTTTAGGTCCTTAAGGAACTCCTTACCACTACTCAACATGATGTTAGGCACCTTTGACTGTCCTTCATCTTCCTCTATCAATGACTGCAGTTTGAAGGTTCTTCCATCCTTCTTGAATGAGATGGTGTTCTCTTTCCCATCATAAATGGCACTTCTGTCATATTGCCATGGTCTACCCAGTAGTAGATGACATGCATCCATGGGTAATACATCACAAACCAGCTTGTCTTTATAGCCTCCAATTGAAAATTCCACTGTTACTTGCTCATTAACCAAAACACTCTACCCTTTATTCAACCATGTGACCTTGTAGGGGTTAGTATGAGGTGACTTCTCCAATTTCAGCTTAGTTACTACCTCCTCTGAGATTATATTATCTGTAGAACCAAAATCTACAATGACCTTGCATACCTTACCAAGTATCTTGCACCTTACTCTAAAATGAGCTCTTCTTTGCTTAGGTTTCTCTTTGACTGGCTGCCTGATCAGAACTCTGTTAAACCTCATATTCTATGTGACTGATTTCAGATGCTTTAGGACTCATAGTGTCCTCTTGTGCATAGGCCACTCTTTTCTCATTGCTAGAAGATGATGCTTTCTCTAGACATCTATAAGCAGGGTGACCTAGTTGGTTAAAATGATAACACTTCATGTTTGCAAAATAAGAGTTGCTCCTACCTGCTCCTCTTCCTTTGTTTGAACCTCCTTGAGGTCCTCTTCCTCTATTGTATCCTCCTCTTGAGGATGCTTCACCTCCATGCTAAGTGAGCTTTGATTCTCCTTGATTTCTTTGGTCACTACCTCTTCCTTGGTAGCCACCACTCTATCCTCTTTGATCTCTGCCTTTGCCTCTACCCTTGGAAGACTGATCATGCTTCCTCTTGTTCCTTTCTTCAATATTTATGTCCAACTGATAACATTGGTGTACTGTTTTAGTACTCAAAAGAGCCATCTCTTCTTGGATGTTCCATTTTAAGCCATTAAGATACCTAGCCACTTTTAGGCTCTCATCCTCTATTACATTAGATCTCAAACAAAGCTTTTGGAACTCTTTAGTATAAGTGTTTACATCTTGGTATTTTTTCCCTAGACTTTGCCTCTTCTTGTGAAGTTGGATCTCATAATCATCTGGCATATAAGCTTCCTTTACCTTAGCAACCATTCCTTTCCAAGTTGATATGGGTTGTTTTCCTTCTTTCTCTCTTTCAGTCTGAACAAATTTCCACCATGTCAAGGCTGATCCTCTCAACCTTGATTTAGCTACCTTCACCTTTTGTGCTTTAGTTACTCCATCACATTCAAAGTGATTCTCCATGCCTTCTATCCAATCCATGACCAAATCAGGATCCATCTTTCCACAGAACAAAGGTATGCCCTCAAGTCCTTTTCCACTCAAGGTTTTCAATGCCTTCAAGAAAGGCTCCTCCTCCAAAATAGGGTCAGGTTCAGGGACCTTGTCTTCCTCTGGAACCTCTTCTTCCTTTGGTACCTTTCCTTCCAACCTTGCATTGTTCAATGCTTTCTCAAGTTTCTCTAATCTTTCTTTTAAAGACTTGTTGTCCTCTTCTTGTTCTTCAACCCTCTTGGCTAACTATGCATTTGTCACCATGGCGGGGGTTTCACTTGACTCAAATTCTGACATATAAGCCGCTTTCCAAAATCTTTTACTGCTCTAATACTAATCTGATAGGGAGGCTACAGGAAGCAATCACAAATTCCTGGAGGCTGCAGGAATCAAACACTCTGTTTTGAGATGCTGCAGGAAGCAATCACAGATTCCTGCGCTAGGCCTTGTCATAGACCTCCTTGGTGAAATTTTTGTTCCACCCTAACCTATAGGAACTCTACCTTGTCTAAGTTCCCCTGGTTCTCCTGCCAACCTCACTATCTTGTCAAGTTTGCAACTACCAAGCCAAATCTTGGTGCTATGACTCCTTTCTTTCTTAGCCTTTTATGCATCCAAAAGACTAATCCTCCCTCAATACAAAAATGGATCTTGCAGGGGTGAGGGAATGTTTTCAAAAACTCCAAAACAACCTCCAAGGGTTCCTGAAACTTCACTTAGACTCCATCTTACCAATGCTTGCATGAAGCCTATTCCATAGGTTTGGCCCTTGAGCTACTATTTGGTCTCTGAACAGGGTTAAATTGCTTTTCCCTCCTAAACCCACCAAAGAAACGTGGTTCTTGGCTTAGGAAATGTGTTTCCTCTATCTACAGCTTCAATATTTCAAGGGTTCTAGTCTTGCTCAGGCCATATGTTGTACAAACACCAAATTTGTTAAGCAGCTAGGGTTCTAAACTACTTAGAAATAGTTTTAGGACTGGTGAAAAGTTCTCCCCCTAAACGGATTGTTGGTTTCTCTTCCTTAACACCATACGTGGCCAAGACATTACCCTAAATTCTCCAAAAATAATTTTTCAAAAATATTTTATCCCCTGCAAGTTATTAACGCTGTTATGCAGCCTTTCCTAGCCGGGCTCTTCACTGACTCACCTAGGGCAAGGCTTTTCTCATAGCTCCTGTAACCAAAAGAAACCTAACTCCTACCATATTTACAAGTATAGAGATGGAGCCTGACCACGTTCCCAACAATTCCATACATCCTGGTATGGAGGGAATGAAACCTAGAACTCCATTTTTACACAGTTCCAGTCAAAACATAAATAAGGAAAAAAAAACATAGAATTTACAAGAATGGATGAAAATGATGGAATAGCTATCAAATGTGCCAAAAAAAACTTCCAGAGGCCTCTCTACATGCTAAAAAAACCTACAAAATGCCTCTTTTAATTCATTTAGTTGTTACACAAACAAGAATAGAAAACACAGAAAATAAGACAAGAACACTGTTTTCTTTAACTTCTGGAGACACAGTCCGTACAAAAAACTTATAACCCACCAAAAAGGTCGTGGTATGCCTTAAATATTCCTCCAAAACAATTTAGGTTCTTGGGTCGAGGCTTAGATGACCTAAAAATGCATTTTGTAAAACCCGCTGTGTTTTCAGACATTTAACAATTTTTGTCAACCTAGCAATATGATGTTGTAAAATTATTTAATACTTGTCACCTTCTATCCCAAAGTTTAAAAACACCCTAAGCACCTAAAATAATGGTCAACATGACCTTATGATAGCACAACAAAATTTAAGAACTTAAAACAAAAATAGTCCTTTCCTAGGTGCTCCTGCACCAGGATCCTAGCAGATGAGGCATCGTGACACATGGAGGAGATACAGGTAGAGAGGGATGGTAAGCAGGTTGAGGTGAGCCAGCTATGAGTAGAGGTGACTCGGCTAGAGGGAGAGGTGTCCAGAGAGCATGAGGAGGGGATGGCGACAAGATGGGAGTGAAATAGGCTAGAGGAAGTGGTGACTATACTGTAGGTGAGGGGATAGCGAGAGCCCAAAGGAGTGACATATCAGGTATCAGCAGAGACCTTGGCTGAGGTAGAGAAGGACCTAGATGATTTGAGGAGGCAAGTGGAGGGGCTACTGAGAGACACAATTGAGCTAAGATGGGAGGGAGATGAGCTTCGTGATAGAGTTGAGGTAGCAGATCAAATAGTGGGAGACAGGGGGTTGATGTAGGAGAGAGAGGAGGCTATGAGGTCCCAAGTACAAACCTTGCAGACAAAGAGGGATGCAACAAAGATACAATGCAGACCTTGTAGGGTGAGAGGGATGCGACAGTAGCGCGGGTATAGGTTGAGGAGAGAGAGAGATGCAGCGCAAGCATATACACATGCAACATAGGGCGAGGGTGGCAAGATGGGGGAAGAGGTGCAGAGATTGCAAGCACAGTTACAGGCTATGCGAGATGAGAGGGACAGGGATATAGATCAAGTCTCAGACGGGAGAAGAGATTGGTTAGCTATGATTGGCATAGGATGCATGGGCACAGGAGAGGATATCCATATGTGGATTCTGGGACAGGTACTGGGCAGAGCGGGATTCAACTAGGTATCAAGCTGCAAAGTGGGATGAGTACATGTAGGAGGCCAACTATTATATGGTGACCTACTTTATAGCAATGCTAGATCAGATGTAGCGAGTACCTACCTATGTTCGAATGAGGCCACAAATGCTAGCCCCATCCCAGTCAGCAAGGACACATACCCACAGATATAGTAGCTATAGAGAGACCCCTCCATGCAGAAGGGGAGTATTAAACTCACCATAGAGGTCAGATGTGGGCAGCTCACAATAGAGAGGACAAAGGACAAGTGACAGGATACCAGTTTTTGACAGGTGTAGGATGGGTGTACAGTACAGAGTAGCAGAGATCATAGTTGATTTAAAGCATTGTACTTGTACTTTATTTGATGATTACAGATTTATATGATGGACATATATTTTTATTATATGATGGACATTATTATGGACCATGGGATGGACACTGTATTTTGATTTTTATATGATAAGCGATAGCCCTTATTGACACTATGTTATGTGTATGTGATGGATGATTTATTTATTCATATGTGTATGTGTATGATTTTATGATGGATAACATGATGATGTGATGTATGTGTATTCTTATGATGTCTAACGTTTATGATGCAGGATGTGATGCATGATTTATGACCTTATATGCTATGAATATGGATCTAACAATTTGTGATGTAGGTGGTGATGTATGTAATGTGTTAATGATATAGACTAATATGAAAATGTATGGATAATAAAATGAATCTAAGATGCTTAGAATAACAAAATATAATTAATCTAAACAACTTAAAATATAATTATGAAATGATACTACACATGAGATGAAATGCAGTGAACCTATAATGTGACATGGGATAAATGAAATGCCATGTGGACGTAGGTGGTAGGTTGACTTTATTTGTGATCATGCTTGCTTTAGCTTATACAAAATAAAGGTTTGTGATAGGTGAGTGAGATGGCCTACTGTGAAATGAAATGCAACATGAACATAAGTGTAAATAAGGACTTGCATAGTAATGAGGGATGATGGTAGGTGTATTGTTGGTTTAATGGAAAGTAATTTCCTTGTATTCATTACAAAATTAAGGGAAGATGGGTGTGAAACTACACCTGTCAAGAGCTGTAGGTATAATGAGAAGAATGGGAGATGGAAGGTGAATGTTTGCACAACCAAAATCATAGGTCATAGGTTAGGTATGGATGTAATGCAACATAAGTGATCATGAAATGCAATCCTAATTCAATTTTTTATTTTTGGAGCATTGATTTTTGCTATAGCATAAGACACTAGGTACCAGGGTATGTGAACCAAGGCGAATTGGTGTCTAATGCGCAAAAAAAACACAATAGACAAGAAGGCTATCTGAACACCCTAGAGTCATGAAGACCTTGGTCAGGCTAGGCATATGGATAACCACAAGCACAAAAGGATGCCCCAACATAGCACGAGACTATAGGAGTCTTGGTGGATACTATGCGGGACAACCAAGAAGACAAAAACAAACAAAAGATCAAGACATGACCCTATGTTAACTAATCAAAACACGTCATAATATGATAGATCATGGAAATCTTGACAAATGATAAACAAAAGCCAAAAGTATCAAAAGATCACAATAAATTTCAAATGTCCTTTTCCATAGGATCTAGAAGATGGATGGGGTTGATGAGGTATGTTAGGAATGATGCATCCTGTTGAGACCAAAGATGGATACTAAACTAAAAGATCAATATGACACAAGAGACTCCAAAACCAATTGAATCTCATGATACAAGTGGATCTCATTTATGAAGAACTAGCTAGACAAGGGCATACTTGATGACACGAAACAAGATGCAAGACACAATACATGAGACCGACACACCCTAGAGACCTAGGGGCTCAGGTGCTATTCAAAGATTAGCCTTGCCTATGTGAAAGTGCAGAGCCCTCGTAGTTCAAGAAAAGACCATGGATAAAAGTAGAAAGAGGACAATGGAGATGAGTGATGGAGGATGACAAAAAAGCCAAGAAAGACAAAAGGAAGTAAAGCATAACAAAGCCTCGGGGGTAGATCAAATGATCCACCTTGCCTATGTGAAAGTGCAGGGGAAATGTAGTTTGAAAAAGACAAAAAAGACTGACATGACAGGATGGGACCTAAATGGAGACCAACACAATGAAGGAACCTAGATGGAAGTGAAGGACTAACATGATGATAAGGACTAATGACACAAGCTCAGATTATGATAAAATCTCAGGATGACAGATAGGAGATGAAGATCATCCAGTGCTCAACCAAAATATACCAAGTGACTGGATGGGGGGTGCAGATGGAAGGATAGGATCGATAGGATGATAGGATATGAAATCAGGATGGGTGGAAGTACAAATTAACTAGGACGCAAGGTAGATAATGATTAAGCCCTGTACAAATTGTGCATGTGGCCTAGTTTTCACCAAATATACTTATCCAAGGCACCACCTAGGGTGGGTTTCACCATAGGATGAATTATTTTATTGTTTTACTATTTTTGGATTTTTGGATTTTTTCTTTTTGTATTTTTTGGATTTTGCAGGATAGGATACCCCAGTTGACTTAAGTGTAGAACCTTTTCAGGTGCATGATGTAAATGGGCTCCTCTAAGGGATCTCCTTCAGGTGTGGAAAGTCTGTATGCCCTTGATCCATATTTTGCTATGATGAGATAGGGACCAAGCCAATTTGCTTCAAATTTTCCCTTCTTATCTCAGTCTTGCTGAGTGCGTTGATTCTCCTTGAGGACTAAATCACCAATGTTGAATTGGTGGGGACAGACCTTCTTGTTATAACTATTCTTAAGGAAGTTTTGATATGCTTGAAGATGGTCATATGCTTTGATCCATCTTTCATTGAGGAGTTCTAGCTGGCTGAGTCTTGTGACCTGAGCATCTTCATCGCTGATAAGATTCTTTAGAGATATTCTCAGTGAAGGGATTTCTACCTCAATTAGAAAGATAGCCTCAACACCATAAATGAGAAAATGCAGTGTGGCACCGGTAGGAGTGCAGATGGAGGTGCGGTATTCCCAAAGGGTGGGATGAATGTGAAGGTGTCAATCTCGACTAGTATTGTTGACCACCTTTTTAAGGATCCTAATAAGGGTTTTGTTGGTAGCTTCTGCGTGACCATTACCCTGGTGGTAATAAGGGGTAGACCAACGATGTTGGATATGGAAGGTGTCACAAAGGTATTTGATGGCTTGGTTCTTGAATGGATTACCATTATTAGAAATGATGGTGGATGGTATTCCATATTTGTAGAGAATATGTAAAAGGATAAATTTGGAAATTTGGGTACCCGTGATTTGTGAGAGCGGCATTGCTTCCACCCACTTGGTAAAGTAATCAGTTGTAGTGATGATAAAGGTATGACCATTAGAGGATGGGGGATATATCTTGTCGATTAGGTTGAAACCCCACTGAGAGAAGGTCCATGGTTCTATAACAGGCTACAGATCCTGTGCAAGAGAATGTATCAAATCCGTGTGTTGTTGACATGGTAGGAATTTCTTTACGAACTCACAAGAATCATATTCCAATGTAGGCCAGTAGTATCTTGCTTTGATAATTTTCTTAGCTAGTGCCATACCATTTGAGTGGGCCCCACATACACCAATATGTACTTTCGTTAACATAGTGTGAGCTTCAGTCTCTTTTAGACACTTGAGGAGGGTTCCATCATACCCGTGATGATAAAGTGTATCACCCACAATGATATAACAAGATGTTTGTTCGATGGAAGATTTTATTTGATTGTGTGTGAGATCGAGAGGTAGGATATTGTCATGAAGGTAAGTGTAGATATCATGGTACGATGGTGATGTAGGACCTACAATGTCACACACCATCTCACTTTCCGGGATATCCTAAGCTGGGATTAAGAGTTGTTCAACGAGGAACTCACACTCTGTTTTGTCTTTAGGCATGTCAATTAAGGAACCAATGGTAGCCATGGCGTCTGTTATTTTGTTCTGTACTCTTAGAATTTGGTCAAATTGGATGGAAGTGAAATACTTTTTGAAGTCATAAACCATGCATTTATAAGGCAACAACTTATCATCTTTTGTCAGAAACTCATCGTTGACCTATTTGATGATTAATTGGGAATCACCAAAGACTCTTAGGTGAGTGATATTCCATTGGATTGCAATTTTGAGGCCAGTAAGAAGAGCTTCATATTCAGCTATGTTATTTTTGCATAGAAAAGCCAACCTGAATGATTTCAGTATATAATCACCTTGGAGGGTGATGAACAAGATTCTTGCCCCCAATCCATTGTGTGTGTACGACCCATCAAAATAAAGTGTCCATGTGGCTGCTTCTGTTACTATGAAGACTCCTTCATTAGGAAATTTTGTGACCAGAGGATAGGCATCTACCAAGGGAGCATCTGCCAGTTGATCAGCTATCACTTGTCCTTTAATAGCTTTTCGATCCACATATTCTATATCAAACTCGTTTAACAACATGACCCACTTAGCCATGCGACTGGTCAGAGTCATTCTAGATAACAAATATTTGAGTGGATTGACTTTGGAGATGAGCTTCACTGGGTGACTAAGCATGTAGTATCAAAGTTTTTGCAGATTGAACACAACTAGGAAAGGTTTTTCCATTGGAGAATAATTGAGCTCATAACCCACTAGGGTCTGACTGATGTAATAGATTGCTCTTTCCTTTGATGACTCATTATGTTGTGCTAACAATGCCCCTAGTGTGACTGAAGTAGCATAAATATACAACAGGAGTGGTTTACTAGGAATTGGTGGCATAAGGATGGGAGGGTGAGCCAAATACTCTTTGATCTTATCAAAGCTGAGTTAACACTATTGATTCCACTTAAAGGTAGTATCATTCTTTAGGAGATGAGTGAATGAATGGCACTTGTTGGATAATTGAGCTATGAACCATCAAATGGATTGCAGCTTACCCTGAAGACTCCTTAACTATTTGAGGTTACGTGGCGGAGGCATATCCATGATTTTCTTGAATTTCATTGGGTCAACTTCTATGCCTCTTCGGGAGAGAATGAAACCCAATATTTTTCCTAATGTGACTCCAAAGACACATTTTTTTAGATTTAGCCATAGTTTATAATGCTCTAGATGCTCAAATATCTTCTTAAGAACCATCAGGTGCTCTTCCCTAGTTCTTGATTTCCCTAACAAATCATCAACATAATATTCCATTATTATGTGAATGAGATCATGGAAGATGACGGTCATGGCTTGCTAATAGGTTGACCCTATGTTTTTAAGGCCAAAGAGCATAACATTATAGCCGAAGGTGCCCCATGGTGTGGTGAAAGTTGTTTTATGATGGTCTTTAGGTGTAATTATGATCTGATTATACCCAGATAATCCATCCATGAGGGAAAGCATCTCGTGCACTACAGTTAAGTCCAATAACATGTCAATGTTCAGCAAAGGGAAATCATCTTTGGGACAAGCTTTGTTGAGGTCTCAAAAATCTATGTAGATCCTGATATCCCCATTTGGTTTGGCGACTAGCACTATGTTGGAGATCTAGTAAAAATAGTTGATAGGTCTGATGAATCCAGCTTCTAATAGCTTCTCCAACTCTTTCTTGACTAGTAAAGCCACTTAGGAGTGCATTTTCTGGAGCTTTTTCTTGATAGGTTTGGCATCAGGATGTACATCTAGATGATGTACTACTAAAGTGGGATTAAGACCCGAAATGTTTGAATCTGTCCATGGGAATTTGATGATGCCTTCTTTGAGAAGCCTGGTGATGGTAGAATATTTTTCCTCTGATAGTGCTTTGGCTACATATGTGATTTTGGGATCCTCTTCAGTTCCCAAATTTATTACTTGCATTTCCTCAATCAGGATGGATGATCATCCAGATAGATGAGTTCCTACAAGGGGAAGATGAACATCCCCATCTTCTAGTGCCTCATCAAGGTTTTCACTATCAGATACACTTTTTTTTTTACTTTTCTAGAGTCACAAAGTGCCTTGGGGAGGTTTTCACTAGGTGACCCTTTTTTATTTTGCTTCTTTTTACTTTTGCAGTTAGGGCATTCATCTTCTCCCAGTCCCATAAGATGTACATACTGATCCACTAAGGGAAAGGTGTCAATAAGTGCGCTACCATGTAGGTCCCAGTCTATGAGTTCAGGATGTTTAAGGGATAAGCTAATGGTGCAAATGGATAAGCATTCGAAAATGGAAGAAAGGTCAGTGTGATCTACATCATCATACATGTGTTTGATGGATTCCTCCTCTGGTATGCCTTCAAGGAGGTTGTTTCTCTCACTGATGTTGTTAGAGGCACTAGATGATGCCATACAACCCTTTTGCTTGGTATCATAGCCCAATCCCAAGTTTCTTGGTCGCATAGAGGTGTCTATTGATTGTCATCATCCTTTTTCTTCTACACCAAGGCCTCCCCCTAATAATTGTGTTTCTCTGCAAACTTAGAAGGCCAAGGATAGATCTCTTGGAAACATTCTTTCAAAGGGGGAGAGGGTTCAGGTTCCTCACGATATACCCATTGGCTGATGTCATCTTTTGGTGTGTCTTTCCTTAACCTAGGAAGTGAAAGGTGTTGGATCCCACATTTTTGGAGCTCAAGGTTATCTTCTTTTCTTCTTCCTTTGGTGTTGATTGAGAATTTTGGCACTATGTGTGTGGTGAGGGTGGCATAGTTGCCACGTTCAAAGTTGTACGCATTTCATATTCACCACAACCCTTGTCAATGATCTAGACTTTGGTAAGGGTGGGATCAGATGTGGATGATGGAGTGGATGAAGTGGTGGCTAGTGTGGTGGTAGATGAGTGGGATGATGATGTCTGTGATGGTCCCATTTCCACTCCAAGACAATAATGAGAGTGGGGGAAAGAGGCTTCTAATGTGCAACAATATTCAAATAGTTGAGGATCCGCGTGTATGGTAACTTCTACCCCATTGAATGGGAATTTTAGACATTGATGGTATGTGGATGGAACAGCTTGCATGGCGTGAATCCATGGATGACTAAGGAGGAGGTAGGAGGAGGTTATAGGGGAGTTCCATATCAAGGACATGACATGTAGTGTATTGCACAACTGGCCCAACGTGGATTGGAAGACATATTGTCCCTTCAAAATCATGCTCTGCATTACCATACGCCTTAATAGTGATGAATTGATTATTTAAATTAGCATGGGTGTATCCCACCTATTTAATAAATTTCAATGTGAAAAGGTTTAGGGAAGAACCATTATCTACCAAGATCCTCTTTGCTTTATGACGATTCACAAGGACCTCTAGATGGAGAGGATGGTTATGGTTGGATTCAATGTAGGGCATGTCATTTTGGCTAAAACCTAATTGATAGGTTGTTGAGAGGTGTCCTACCAATGCTTGAAATTGTGTAGGGTCCATGTGATTGGGAAATTGGGTGTCATGTAAGGCCTTATTTAATATTTCTTGGTGTACGAGAGAATACTTGAGCAAATTCAAGATGGATATCTGAGCCGAAGTCTTTCCTAGATGATCAAGAATGTTGTATTGAGAACTCACAGGCAGTAGTTGGGTAGATGTGGAGGCTCCAGGGACTATGATATGGGTTCGGTGGGTCGTAACAACACATTATGGGTCCTTTCCTTTTACACATATCATGGATACATGTGGTTCTACTTGTTCGATGTGCATGATGATGCCTTGATAATTAAATGGCACATTTTTGTAATTGATGTTATTGGTGCTATTATTCTAGTCATTATTGTTGCTAGGCCTTGGGTTTGAGTTGGATGTGCTAAGACCTTGTTTATGCTTAGGGAAAGCATTTTGATATATTTTCAATTGAGCATTAGATGAGGGTGTCGTGCTAGAATCTACATGTATATCACCCTGATCTATGAGATCCTGGACATATGTTTTTAAGCCTTGACATTTGTTTAATGTATGCCCTTTAATCTTATGGAACTCACAATACTCATTTTCTTTGTACCAGGATGGTTTGGGCTTGGATTCGTTAATAGGCTTGGTCACAAGATATGTGATCGGGTAATTAGCTTGAAGGAGCTTATGGAATACAATGCTCAAGGGTTCTCCTAGTTGAATGAATTGGAATTTTCTATTCCCTTGGTTATTCTGATTGGATTGTTGGGTAGGATGTGGTGCCCCCTGTGGAACTGATATAACATGAGGATTTGACTGCTGAGGAGGGGGATATTGTGGCTTCTGGGAAGCATTTTCCACTTGGATGTGTTTGGCATCAGTGACACCATCATTGACAGCATTTTTTTTTTGTTCCCATAATGAGGCTTATCCCCAGACGACTTTTCTTTATCAGAGTTAAAATTTTTGACTAACCCTTTGGTGATAAGTTCCCTCTCAAGGATAGGACCTTTCTCCACTATTTTCACGAAGGTCGTGACTCAGTGAAGTCTGAAGTTGTGGACCATATCCAGATGAGAGTTTTCGATGAACAAGGTGACCATGTCCTTTTCTCTTAGAGGGGATTTCATACGATTGGCTAAATCTCGCCATCTTTTAATATAGCTCGAAAAGGTTTCTCCCTCATGCTACTTTTCCTTTCGGAGATCTAACATTTCGATATCCTTCTCCAAATTAAAGGAGAAGTGGGAGACAAACTCTTATGAAAGCTATGCAAAGGACTTAATAGATCCCTTCTCAAGACCCATAAACCAATCAAGGGCTATCCCTTGTAAACTCCTAGGAAACAATCTCATGAGGTAATTGTCATTATGCATGACTTATTGACAGTGGGCATAAAACTCTTGAAGGTAAGCTTTGGGGTCTTTTGTTCCTTTGTATTTATCAAATTTCAGTATTTCAAAATGCTTTGGGAAAGGAACCAATGAAATAGAGGGATCAAACAGATAGGGACAAATGTCCTCAAACTTGAATGATTGTTTGCTGGTCCCTACTTGCAAGTCCTTCAACACAAATTTCACTTCTTCTAGATATTTATTGATAGGCGCTGCAGGAGTCGGATTAGATGGACTAGGTTGACTGTATGGAGGATATTTCTAATATGATGAGGATGGTGTAGAAGCAACTTGATCGTAGGTTGGTGTAGGTGTATATGGAGGCATTTGTTGGTATTGATTGGCGTGATAGGATTGTACTTGCAGATTGACGTAAGGTGGATAGGAGAATGATGGATTTTGGTAGTAAGAGGTGGAAGCCGCTTGTTGATAGGGTGGTTTCTATTGATAATATGAAGTGGATGGAGCACCCTATTGATATGTGTAGGAGCTTGGTAGTATGATGACGTGGAAGCTCCTTGTTGATATGGTGGTGGTTGCTGATAGTAGGACGTGGATGAAGTACCATGTTGGTATGAGGGTTGTTGTTGAGTGTAGTATGGATTAGATTGGTAATTGTACGCAACGTTGGGCTGTTGTGTAGTAGACAGAGGTGGTTGTATATTATATGTTTGTAGGTAGGGATTCGAGTGTGATGGTGGCGGATTGGTGTAAAGTGGTAGTTGGGTCCATGGTGGATTCTGAGAGGCCACATGGATATTTGGATTAGGATTGGATGTAGTAGCATAAGCAGTGTAAGTGCTTGACAGATGGTAGAGATATTGTATAGGGGGTTATGTTGCGTTTGTGTAAGAATGTGCATTGTTGGGGTGGTTGTTGCTATTGTGGTAGATGTTGATAAGATGGACGAGATGGGATGTGATGCTATTATGGGATTGCTGCAAAGGCACTGTGGGGCAGTTGTGGAGGTTGTCATATAGCTTGCATCACTTGGTGTGGGGGTTGTGTAGGAGCAGTAGTGTGTTGCTAAGGAATTGGAACATTTTGTTGCAAAACTATAATGCTCTACTAGGGGATTGTGATGTTTTGCTGTGGAGGTTGTTGATGAGGTGGTTGAAATGAGATAGTAGTGACAATAGCATGTTATGGTGGCACTTGCAAGGGAATAGCGGTGTGTTGTGGTGGTGCTTGCAATGTAGTGGAGTGATGAGGATTAATGGGAGACTACTGGAATGTAGGGGTGTTACCTTAAGGTGGTGGTGGTAGATTTCCAACGGGTACAAGCCCTAGAGGTGGCATTAATGAAAGGACAGGATTGCCCCTAGTGTTGACGGGTGGTTAACCAAGATGCTGAGGCGGGAGTGGTGGAGCAGAAAAAATATTCTACGGCATGTCATAGGCATTGGGGTCATAAGGATCAAGTGGAGTTGTAGAGGCTGTGGAGGGGAGGCGAGGATAACTTACGACTTGATGTATCATGACATTTCTAAACTTAGGGTGATACCAATTGTCTATAGGTGCACCTTTAGGGACATACAGATTTCCTGGAACATTTTAAGAAGTCTATGGGTCTTGAGGTGCAAGAAGAGACTGGGTGTTGGTATATGTAGGGTGGGGTTTGATCCTTTAATGATCTTATCCCCATGCTTATTGTGATCCATCATCTGAACATTAGCAGGATTACTTACTTTGTAACTTTGGGCTGGTTAACCATGTTTTCATCCCCAGGGTGAGGTGTTTTGAACGTCAATATTGGACTGTGATGAAGCACCGTTATTGGGATCTTGAGGGATATTTGCACCATTGCTTGGATCTTGTGGGATATTCTTGTTGTTCTACCATTTGCTTCCTCGCTTGTGATCGGGTTTGTATAGGCATGAAAGTGCAAAACTACTAAGTGAACTAAGATGTGGTTAAAATCTAAGATGCAATGCAAGATGTCCTAAGAGATGATTGAAGGATTGATTTGATTGGATGAGGGATCGGTTGATTGGATGATTGGATAAGGATGTGATTGGATTAGATTGGATTAGATTGATTGATGAAATGATTGATAAGATTGGATGTTGGATGAGATAAGATGATGAAAGGGATTCTAAACCAAGTTTAGAAATCACCCTAGGTGACTTAAGGTGTTGATTGATCAGATAAAGGATAGATAGATGATTTTGGCACCAAATCCAACTTGAGATGGAAGTGGATTGATTGGGCCGAAGAGGATGACTTGACTCAGGACAGATGATGATCCTAAGTAGATATTGAAGGATGACATCGATTTTAGACACCTAGGTCAATTTGGATAATAACTTCAAATGAAGTTCAGGGGATTTGGATTGAGAAAACGATGAGGGATATGTAACCTAGAGATGTTTTAGGATGTTCCTATATGATTCAGATGATAAATGGATGACCTTTGGAAAATGTAGATGGACTAAAGTGAGGATTATGAGTGAATAGAAGGTGCAAATGGCTTGGAAAATAACAAGCTTTTTGGGAGCCCAATAGATTAACTTCCTGGAAAAGATCATACTCGCCTAAATAGGTGCAAAATTACCCAACTAGGTGACAAGATTGTCCAACTAGGGGGAAAGGTCACCCAACTTGAGGGAAAGGTCGCCCAACTTGGGGGGTAAGGTCGCCCAACTAGGGTGCAAGGTCGCCCAACTAAGGTACAGGATCACCCAACTCAAGTGCAAGGTTGCCTAACTAGGGGATAGGGTCACCCAACTAGGGGACAAGGTCGCCCAACTTGGAGGCGAGGTTTCCCAACTAGGTTTAACTTGGGTCACCTAACTTAAGTGCAAGGTTGCCTAACTAGGGGACAGGGTCACCCAACTAGGGTGCAAGGTCGCCTAATTAGTTTTCAGACTTGTCTAAATCTAAAAATGGACAAACGATCCTCCTAATGGGAAAACAGGCTCATCTAACGGGAAAGAGACCCACCGAATGGGGAAATGGACTCTCTAAATAGGAAAAAAATACTTTTAGAATGAGAAAACAGACTCTCAAACGGGGAAATAGATGATCAAAATGGGGAAATGGATGATCAGAACAGGGAAACAATGATCGGAATGGGAAAAGATATCGAGATGGGGAAACTATCAAATGGATGATGGGGGAAACGGATGATCGAAATGGGGAAAATGATCGGAACGGGGAAATGGATGATCGAAATAGGAAAATGAACGATCGAATGGCAAAACAGATGATCAAAACAAGGGAAATGGATGATTGAATTGACCGAACAGAAGGTGGACTAGTTGTTTATAATGCAAAATTTCCCAACTCAGAGGCAGGATTGCCCAAGTATGAGGCAAGGTCACCCAACTTAGAGGTAGAATCACCCCTCTCAAGTATGAGTAGGCCTAACTCAGAGGAAGAATCCCCCTCTCAGAGGTAGCTCACCTATTTAGTGAAAGATGAGCAATTTTGACAAGAAAAACTATGAAATGACTCAGAAAGAAGTCAAGGTCGCCCCTTTGGACAGCAGGGTCACCCCTATTAGAGGGAGAATCACCCCTGTTAAGTCCCCTGTTAGTTGACCTAGACTTAACTTGGATAAAAATGGCTATGGAAGAGGACAGAAAACACAATGAACAACAAGCAGAGGCAAAGGTTGACTCAACTAAAAGACATGCACTGGTTTCACACAAAAAGGATAGTTCAAGCAACACAATCCTAAGATTAGTAAGAGGGTATGGCCAACATGGTCCTCTAACAGGTTGAACAAGGTGATCTAGGGAGTCCTCAATATATGCACGGTACATGAGGCACAACTGTGAACACCAGCCTGTCACAGGCATGAGTTAGAAGCCCCAGTGAGGTACTAGAAACTTGGACCAACTCTTCATGTCTTATCTAGGTATCACCCTAGCTTTGACACTTCGCTAGACATGACATGACTGGATTGGGGTACAACTTTGGCTCTCCCCCCTTTATATACCCGCCGATACACATGGTTGGGATCATCCCTTGGGGTGATAAAATCCCCAAGTAGGTCTCCCTAAAAGAAGACACTAAATTTTTTTGGCTAGTCCCCAGGCTCACACGAGGTGCAAGGGAAAAGCTTGAACAATCTAGTGCCTCCTAGGTAACACAAAGGACTAAGTGGACTACGATTTCTCTTCATCCACAATTTTAAAATGGCGCAAGGGGATTGGATACGTAAATAGCCCACTTTCAAGCACAACAAATAAATTTTTGACTCCCCCTAATTAGATCTATGTGCCTAACTAGTAATGAAAAATGACATACAAACAACTAAGGGTCTTGGCCCATCTTCCTACAACAAATATGTTAAATTTTAACCTCTGCCTTTGACAAGCATGAAATAGCTGCACAAACATTTAGTGAAACGGAAGCACATATCATCGACAAGACAAGTTAGGGGGTCAGTACTAAAGAAACAACAAGAAATAAAATCTGGAAATGAACTTTATGTTATTGTTTTTACCTCAGAGTCACCTCTGTCTAGGGAAAAATCACCCTTGTTGATAGTAGAGTCGCCCCTCTCAGAGGCAAGGTCACCCCTATCAGTAGCAGGATCACCTATTTTGGGGTAGGGTCGCCCAACTCAGTAGCAAGGTCACCTGTTCAAAAAACAAATGGAAAATTTTCCCCTATTTCACAGATTGGCGATTCTGCAAGGGCATAATCACCTCTGTTGAGGGAAAGGTCACCCCTATTGAGGGAAAGGTTTCCCTTGTTAGTTGCATAGTCGCCTCTGTGTAACCTGAACTTGCAAAATTTCAAACAATAGAAAACGTAAAAGGAGCAGACCTGTTTATGGGTCCCACCGAGCATTCCAGAAATGTGTGCAACATGATTTCCTATCCTAAAAGATGCAAAAAACAAAGAAATACAACAAGGAGAAACACACACAACACCACCTCAACATTAGCCTAAGTTAAACTTAAACAAAGAAAGATGAAACAACAAATATACCTTGTCTAAGTTGATCTTCTTGGTTGGCCCTTTGATGAAGATTTGATGTGTGCTACTTGATGGAAAATATGACGAAATGATATGCAAAGTGACCTAGGTTGGATGATGAATGCAATGAGAGATGTGGGTATTTGGATAAGCAAGTGAAAGTGCATGCAATGGAAGCTTCAAAATGCAACAATGGAGGTTGAATGCAAGTATGCAAGTGCTTGAGCTTGAGAGTGTTGAATTTCTTGAATGCGATATGAGTGAATGAATGAAAAATGAGACAAAATCTTCCATTTTAAGGGAAGAGTCTCTAGAGAATTGAATGGCTAGGATTTAGCCAACATGGGCAAGATGAATGGCTTTGGTAAGTTGAGGACTCACAAGCCCTCACTTCTTGCCATGTGGAAAGGGAGGTGGAAAAATTACATGTGATGTGGAAAGAGGACATGTGAGGTGGAGGTACTTGCAAGTACCTTGGGATTAGGGGAAGATTTCTTCAAAAAGGAAGTTCTTGCCCCCATGTGGGAATGATGGTGACAAGTGAAGAATTTTACAATTTCTTACTTGTCATCATGGGGAAGAGAGAAGTTGTTGGGGGAATAAATATGAATTGAAATTCACATGATTGAGGAGTACCATGGGGATAAGACAAGGTCCTCATAAAGGAGGTCCTTGTCTCATGTGACTGATGTGACATGTGAGAGAATTTAGAAAATCCCAACAACCTTCATGGGGAAGAGGGAGGATTGAATGAATAAATGTGAATTTTTAATTCATATGGGGAAGAGGTCAAGGTCAAATAAAGAAAGTACTTATGAAAAGTTGACTTGGAATACATACCAGAAATGGTATGTGATTAAATTAAGGTTGTCCAAACAAGTGATTAAGAAAACTAATGGAGAATTAGAGACAAGTGGCCAAATATGGAGGATGTGACATTAATCCTGATTAGAGGTGTGCACATCTTAATTATGGATTAGTTAAACTAATCCATATTAGAAGAGAGTTATGGAGGATGTGACAAGGAGAGAGAAAAGAGGGAATTTAAAATTGTTTTAAATTCAAAAAGGATAAATGACTAAATTAAATAAATTGATATATTTATTTAATTTAGAGAAGAAAGGATGAAAGATAAAATATTTAATTATTAAATTAAATACTTTAGAAACCTTAGGAAAACAGTGAAATATTAATTAAATAAATCATTTAATTAATATTGTTGACACATATGAATAACGAAGATGGATTTGATCATATGGGAGTGGTCAAATTTGGATGTCCACACTTATTATCATTTTAGTAGAAAAAGAATATGTTAACTTTAATGTATTATTACCAAATGAAAGTTTGAACATGAGATAAGTATTTCCCTTTTTGTCTCTCTCGGACTTATAACTAATCTGATTCAATGGGGTTTTTTCTTTTCTTAAGTTCATGCCTTGGTATCTTTAGTCTAGAACTAAGCTTGCTTTAAAACCATTTTATATTCATATTGCATCTGAATTGGCCTCGGGTTAACTATTTGGCTCGTAAGAGTAAAACAAATGCAATATAATTTTAGACTTTGAGACTCAATTCCTTTTAGCATTTGAGGTTCCCTTAAGCATTCTTCTAATAGGTCAAAGAAACCACTAAAAGAGATCTTATTGTATCATCCATGTGCCTTGAGGTTCTGCTACATCATGAAATTTTGTTGGCCTTTAGGTCTCTTCAGCATCATGAAATCTTAAATTTTCCATATTTGGGTGAACCTTAAATGTTGTGAGGTCATGCCACATGGCCAAGGGTTGAAAATCAATTAACTTGGGTTTTAGTTAGAATATGGATCCAAAGTATGTTTAAACTATATTTTGTAATATTTCACATCTAAACTCACATAAACACATTATAGAACATCTCAAGATGTTTTTTCTTATAATATATCATTAAATTTATGATTTCTTATAATAAATTTTAATAAAGTTGGTTAAATTCTAATAGAAAAAAATGGATCAAAATATTTGATAGGTTATAGTTTAATTAAGGATTTCATCTAATTTTGTTAGAATTGGATGTGTTATTCACCTTACAAATCTTAAGGTCTATTATTTAATTATTTATATATGGTTATGTTTTTTTTAGATGGTAAATAGTATATGTATCTTCAAGAATCATGGGTAGGTAAGTTGGATGCATGTGTGAGGGTGAGACACATGAAATTATTTATATATTCTCTAGTGATAGAAATATTATTGCGAGCATTCCATGTGAACTTGATGTCATCCCCACCTTTTTCCAGCATATCATTGGTAGTCTCTTGTGAGTGCAACACTAAGTGGTATAGTTGGTTGGAGTGTCATCAATCACTAACCTAGTCCTCTCCCCCAAGGTGAACCCCACCATCCATGGCTTCGCCCACCTAAGGTGCTTCGCCATTGATGAACTGATGCTTCACCACCACCCTATATGCCTTATTGTCTGTAGCAAAGCTTGGGTGGTGGGGTCTTGTGGGTGGATAGGGCATCGGGAGAGTGAAGACCTTAGCTAGGGCTTCAACATAGGAAAGTTCAAACTTGAGATAAAGTAGAGCATTTTCCTTATTTAGGAGGAATATGGAAATATTAGTTCTTGCGAGTTACAATCGTCCATTATGAAGAGTTGGTTTAGAGATGCTTGTGGGAGGTTACATTTCTAGTCTTGGATGTCCAAATGCATGAATATGGGGTATTTCTTTTTTACATATGGACTTGGGTGCTTAGTTTGGGCTGATGCATTTGGTCAATTTCTTTGGGAAACCATTTGTGGTTTTTGGTTTATGAATTTCTATATATTGAAGGCATGGGATAGAGGTTGTGTGAATTTTTGTAGGTTTCAATAAGTTTGATACATTTATCTACTCAAGTATTTGAGAATAATACTATTGGAAGAATGATGAGTTTGTAATTGATTTTTTTAGTTGGAAACATGAGCATATGGAATGAGCATAAGGAACATATAGTTATGCATTACAGTGGTGTCATTGATGTCAACATTATATCCCAGTATGAATAATATGGTGTAGACCAACTTAGGTGTGATGTGCATGGTTGAAGATGATTCTAAAAGACAAATTTTGCAAGAAGGTTTGATCCGATGAAGACAGTTGTGATGAAAATTGACTAAGTGTTAATACCAGTGGGGTAAAAGTACAAACCTGTGTCACAATTTATAAAGGAATCGGCCAACAACAACAAAAATTCTGAACTTCGACCACATAAAAGTGATCTTTATGTTTTGAATTTCAAAATGATGTAAACTAATGAAATGTAGAAATATTGATGAAATTTATTCCTATAATTTTTTAGATTTTTTAAACATTGTTTTGATTATTTTTTATCAATTTAAGAGAAGATTTTGGAATGCTAAAAATTTTAGGAAAAATTGACCTTCACTTGATGTCAAGAAACAAATAGAAAAATACTTCATTTTACCCTATTTTTTTCCCAAATAGGTAACTTCAATATCTAGTGCATGGAATTTTTTTTTTGAAATTTTGATGCATATTTTTCAGCATCATAACATTTTAAAGTCAAACTAGTTAGAATTTGATAGTTTTCATTTGACGTCAACTATTGTCTACCTTTTTAATCATTTTCTAAAAGAAAATTATACCCTTTTGAAGAGGATTCTCTCCTCTAGTGCACCATATATTTTTCAAAAAAAATTAATATGTTTTACTATTTTTCTTTTAATTTCTAATCTTCCTCTTTTTTAGCTTTAACAACCTACTTGCATTATTTTTAAAAAAATAATATATTAAAACTAATAAAAATATTTAAAAAATTACATATTTAGATTCACCACTTCGGGCTTTACAAAAGGGTATCTTTATTTATTTATTTAAATCATTTTGATTGAAGAAATACTTAGTTGAAGCTGAAAGTTTCAGAAAAATCTGAAAAAGTTGAGTTAGCTGCCAACTAGGATGCCACATAGACAATTTCAATAGAAAGGGTTTCGATTGAAACCCTTTCTACCAAAACTCCACACATAAAATAAGCCACTTTTTGATTCGACAAAGAGAAAATTCAAATTTTATGTTTTCAGGAAAAAGGGTTTCACCTGAAAATTTATGTGCCATGTATAGGCCATATGGTTTTGAGTGAAATTGGCTCGACCGAAACTATTTAGGCCAATTTTTTTACACGAAACTATTCATTTGGCCGAAAGTGTGACACGAATTTGTGCTTTTACCTAGTAATTTTGTGTATAGGGGATCCAATAATTGGGTCCAGATTGGTTCACTATTAAAGATTTTTCTCTACACTTCTAGTATAATTTTTTTGGCTAGTAAAAGAACTTAATTCTAGAATTTTAGCTTGTTTTGGTTTTTGGTTTTGGAGTTATGGGAAATAGAAGTTCGGTTTGGTAGTTTCAGGTGTTTCCAGTTTAGTGTATATGATTTGGAGAGTTTTCACTTCTCTACGGATTGGTTTTTGGCTTTACGAAGTTGTGGAAGTGTTGAAAAATGTGAGATGAGTGTGAATTCTAGTTGGCATGGTGTTTTGAGGTCTTCCTGTATGAATATGGATATATAGATGGATATTTTTTTTGTTAGGTCCTCTATGATGTTGACCTAATAGGTTTGAAGGTATGTGAAGTGTAATTAAGTACTGCAGAGTTATGCGAGAGATATTATTGGTCCATGTTGACCTATTTCAAAGTGTTTTGAGATTTGATTCTTGGCATGAAGCATGCATGGATAGATCTTGAGCCAACAAGATACATTTTGAGTATTTCATCTAATTAGGTTGACCTAATTGACATTCTAAGTGTTTGTGAATAGATAAGTTAGATATTTTTTAGTATTTTGTAGACGAAATGAAATGTGATGAGAATTTTGTGAATGTAGAGAAAAGCAGAGAATTAAGTTAGATCATTATGAAGAGTTTTGAGTCTGTATTTTGAGCCTCAATTGAACTATATTCCAACATATTGTAGATGCATTTTGTAATAGTTAAATAATTGGTTGTGTGCCACTATCTCTTCTATCTCTTTCTTTTCTTAGTGGGCAGCGAATCCACTTGGACAGTGAGTTCACCTATAGTGAGCACTTCAGTAATATACTATAACCGGTTATAATATATTGTGAGTTAATCCTCACTGTGGGTTTTTCAATGTTGGGTTTTCCACATAAAAATTATGGTGTTCATGCACTATGTGATGCTGTTGGATGTTTTCATGCTTTCTTTCATTATTGCAATTGTATATGCTATAAGAATTGGATGTTTAAATGTTTAAGTGGTTTAAAAGAATACCGATTCACGCCCCTCTTAATATTTTGGGTGTTGAACAATTGGTATTAGATCTTGGTTCCTTGGAAGGAGCTTAACCACTTGGGGAAGATCTTGGAGGTTGAACACATGTTTTTCAAAAGATTACCTACTCCTCCAGAAGAGACTCCTATTGTTCGATGTACAAAAGAAGATTGCATATTTGACATAAATGGAGAACTTAAAGTTGATTTTGAAGATCTGGAGAGAAATGAAGGTGAAAACAAAAATTGAAAGAAAATGTCAAAGCAGATGAATGCATCAAAAAATTGAGGGAACAAATCAAGAAATTTAGAGAAAGGCATAAGAAGCTTAGTGAGAAATTGAAGCAAGCAAATGAAACAATTACCTGTCTGAAAATGCAAGTTGAGGAAAAGAAATGAGTTGAAGAATGCTTGAATGCAATGGTTAAAAGAAATATAAAGAATGCACAAGGCTTGAACAAGAAGTTGTGAATCTGAGATCAAATCTGGAAAAAGAAAGAAGTCATGAAGAAAAATTCAAGATGAGTTCTAAAAAGCTTGATGAAATGATTGCTAATCAGAAACGATCCAAAGATAAAAAAGGTTTAAGATTTTGAAAAGGTGAAAGTTCATAAGTAGATCAGACACCAAATCATGAAAAGAAGACTAAAGACAAGAAGAACAATGGCAAGTAGATCCAGAATCAAAGGAATGTAGCTAGAGAACCACCAGGAAGACAACCAAATGCATAAAGGTACCCATATTTAGATGGTTTTTTTTATTCTTTCAATAAATTTGGACATAGGGCTATGGAATGTAGAAGCAGAATGAATCATAATGTTCCATACTTTTCCAGTCAATGTTTCACATGCAAGAGATTTGGTCATAGAGCTAGTGAATATAGAAGTCAAATGATGAATGACTATAAAAATGGTAGAATGGTTCGATCTTTCAATTGATACTATTATGCATGCAATGGATTTTGACATAAGAACAATCAATGCAAATCTAGAATGAATGGAAATAAGATTGGCCAAAAGAATATTATATGATACAATTGCAGTAGGCCTGTGTTACCCTAATTTCAATCCTCGCCCTTAAAATTGACATCCCCATTCAAAATTTTGGTTAAGTCTCAAGCTGAGTGATGTTTTGTGAAGTATCGCTAACTTGGGAAGTGCTTTCATTAGTTCATCTAATTCCCCCTCTTATCACCCTTCATCATTTTTCTTCTCTTTTTTTTTTTTCATGGGCGGTGTTTATGACATTGGTCTAACTTCCTGAATACTCTAAGTCTTCAATTTGAGAGGTTGGTGATCCAAACTCAAGGTTCGTGAACTAGTCAAAAAGACCACTGATGAAAAGTTTCAAAGTCTTTTAGATTTGAGCAAGAGTTTAAGTGGCTTCTAAAACCATTAGCGGTGTTTTGTTTGGTTTTGTGAACTTCCCATTTTACCACCAGAGAGCGTTATTCAGAGATTAAAGGAATAGCTATACAGTTTGTTTTGTTAAGGTGCATTTCAGTTTTAAATGACAAACCCATTGATGCAGAAGCAAATAGTAGATTTCATTAAAATACAGTAAATGAAATAAAAAATAAAAGACATAATTGCTCATAAAAGAAGACCAGCACTAGAGTTACAAAACACTATATTTTTATTATATATGTACTGATGGCATTACAAAATTCACTGTTTGTTTACAAAAAATGGTTGGGTAACATCAAGATGACAATTTCTTCAGGCACACAGGGTAAACATAAGTATGTGGATTGCTTCCACAACAACCTAGAGGCACTCTATCTAGGTTGGTGATAGTAGGTTCTCATGAGACTATAGGAATTGGGAAAATAGCCCCATGTTGTTCCTCACTGGCCATGCAAAGAGAAGGGTCATTGCTTCCTCAGTGGCTTCATTTTGAGTCACAATCATAATGTAGATGGCATCGCTAACCAGTCTACTTCATGGGTAGTTGCTAAGACCAAAGATGGCTACATTGACTCAGTGGAGAAATTCAGATCGAACTAGGGGATCCGCTGCCCTCATTCCCCAGTCACGACATCCAAAGGTGTGAATGGCAGTATACACAAAATTCTCTAGGAGAGTAGCATTGTATACATGCACTTGATTCAAAAATGATTTTGCTAGTATACTGCACAACACCTCCTCTTCAATCTTGCTCTAGACAATGAAGACTTCTTTCAGTTGGTCAAACAATCACCTAAAGAGAGGACTGCACTTAATATCCTCAATGACAATGAATTCATTCATGGACACTCCATCACTCTAAGCACTCACCACGTTAGATACTTTAGGATGGCGAAGTGTGGTGGTGCCTGTTGAATTTATAGAAGGTTGGCGAGACATTTGAGCTAGAAAATGATCAAGGTGATAAGGACAATAATGTAATTGGAATTAATTTTTGATATGACTAGGATTTAATTTACATTCCCAATTGATCATTCTGCTAGACAACTTGCACGTGCAATTCCATTGCACCTCTGGAACAATTATTTAATGCTTAGTTTGTGAAGCATGCTAATCGCATAAGGATTGATGACCATGGGGTAGAAATTAAGGCAAGAAACACTCGATTATTGCATGAAGTCATCATCTAAGCGATGTAATCATTCTGTCTATTCATCATTTCTCGGTTATCAGTTTCCAAGATGAATAGTTAAGAGACAAGAGAGCATTACCATGTCTTGCAACTGATTAGTAACTGTCAAGAAATGAGGAAGACCCCTATATCTTGTGGGAGACTTACTCAGTGAGGGTCTGATTCCTGGAAGAGTGCATTGTGTTGTAGTCAAGGGAGGAACAATTTTATTCTACTTTGAGTTCCATTCATTTATGGTTACAAGAACTCATAATCTATGAGTTTTGAGTTTGAATGTAATGCTGATTGTACTAACCTAAGTGTCATGTGCGTAATTGGAATATATTTCTATGTGAAATCTATCTAGTTGCATTTATTTCATTTATTACAATTATGAAGTTTCTTTATTTCATTCACATTAGTCATTAGTCATTCTAGTCTATGTGCTAGTTGATTAATGATCCTCTAAGGTTTACTTCACATTAGCAACATTTTTATGGGTTAATGTTCATCACCTTTATTTCTTTTTGGTTAAAAGAATATTAATTATCTCTTTAATCGTACGAGGGAGTTGTACCTCCAAAATTTAGAGGAAAGTGACAAATGCAATTGTGAAATTTCCAAAGTTGTTAGCGGCTTGGCCCCAATGCATTACAGGCTAGAGAGTTGATTCTTTTAGATATATTTCTTAAAGGCCAATCCATTCACTAACAGATTTTTGGAAATTCCGCTAAGGAACTTGTAATTTATGATAAATTGCCATCGTGCCATGCAACAAGATTGTACTTCCCCATAATGATTTTTTTCTCGTACTTCAACTCAACTTGGATTGGATGCGGACCGAGCAAGAGGATATCATATCACAATTAAATACGCTCACTTGGAGGTATAAGAGTGCAATAGATTATATGTGAGTCAATTTCATCTTGGAAGAAGAGGAAGAGCGGACCTGATGTCCAACTAGACCTATGATTGAATGCCCCTCAAGGTTGATCTTTGAGTGTTACAACGACCCAACCTGCCATCACAATCTACACCCAGATCAGTGTCCTAATCAACATCTGAATCAACAACCTCATCAGTCATTGAACCATCCTCCAGCTCAACCGCCACCTAGGTAGTAACCTAGGGGTACCTTTCTCTACTTTTCTAGGAGTTGGTGACTCTGAATACCCATGAATTCAATTCCTTGGGGTAATTGTATTGGAATTTTCACCCTATCGCAATGCAATAACCTGCCACCTAGCTGAAGAAAAAGATTCCCCAAATTCTTTGATAGAAACACTCAAGATCCAGAGGAACATGTTCTAGCTATGACTGCAGTAAGCAAAGTCCTGGGCATTCAAGAAGAGGATGTCTTTGTAAGGATTTTTATTGATAGTCTAATTTAAAAAGAAGCAGAATGGTTTAGAGGATTAGAGAAGGGTTGTATAACTGGTTGGGATATCCTACAAAAAAAAAATTACAACTCTTCAAGGGTCCTATTGATCTTGCTGCTTTACTTAGACAGTTCTTCCAAATTATAAAGGAAAGGAAAGAGCCTATGAAGGATTTTTTTTATTGATTCAATCAATCTCTTTGACAAATTCCTACACTAGAACAACTGAGTAAAATAATTCAATTCTATGTATTCACTTCTGCCCTAGATCCTAATGTCCAACTCATTTTAAAAAAAGATGAGATCTTTGGGATTGAATAGGCTTAGATTGAAGCAGTGAACATCAAAAACGAATTAATTACAGTGGAAAAATGGAGGCTTGACGATATTACCAAGCTTGTTATTTGTCACTCACCATCTGTCTGCAATTTCTCTAGATTCCCAGCTGTTGCAAATCACCCCTGTCTTAATGCTAAGAAAATGAACTTAACCATATTGAACAACATACATCTCCCAGATGAAAGGACTGAAGATGAAAGGAAGGAAAATCAGTGTTGGTATGCCCAAGCATATAGTCTAAACACTTCAATTGAGTCAGAGGATGACCTCAGATCATCAAGGGATGATGAATACATGACACCATGAAGAAGGTATGTCCCCACATTTCAATTTACTCCTCCGTCCGTTCCTGTAGATAATTCACTTCCTTATAGTTCTGCTAGAGAAGATCAAGTGTCATATTATCTTCTCATTCTTGAATATGAATCATTCACCTTTGAGGACATTACTGATGAAACTTTACATGCAATTGAGGAGAATAATGAAGACCCTTCACATGAAAATTCCTTGAGTGGGGTAAGGTGGTCGATTAGTTCAAACCCCCTATTCATTTTTGATGAATTTGAAATTCATGATAATCTTACGTTTGAAGTCCCTGAGTTTGGTTTCCCAGTGTGGTCAACAAATGAGGTTTTTTGTTTTTTGATTGACAGTGAAGGGAAGGATGCTATAGTGATAAAGGAATGGAATTCCATAGATTCAGAAAGGTAGTTATGATGATAAGGAAGCTGCTTACAAAACAAAAAATATACCATTATTGAGGGAACAAAAGATTCAAAATTTTCACAAGGGCGAGAGATCACTTCAATGATGAAGTCTAAGGAGACAACCAAATTTTTTCTAGACCTTCCATGTAGAAATATTTGCATAAGGAGGAATTTTATGATGAGAGATGGTTGTTTGAGAATATTGAAGTCTATGGATTCTTTTGCTACAATGCCCATGTTTGGGTAATTCAGATCTTTTCCTACTTCAAAAGTTTCATGCATTAATAGGCATTTTTCAGGTCTCGTTCATTCTTCTCACAAACTATCAATGGTTTTGTGTGAGTTGTTCTTTCCTCATTCCTTGGTAGGTGCCAACCTACCTTCCACATAGTTACACTTTTCATGCGTCATTTTTGGTTTTATTTGATTGGGTTTTAGATTTTGGTTTTTGTTCCTCTTCTTTGCTTGACTTTGTTCCCAATAGATATATGACTGGTCATAACACTTTTGGGTCCCTGGCTACATCCTTTTCAGTCCTTTCCCTCAATCAGAGCCACTATTACCCTAATTTTATTCCTCACCCTTAAAATTGACACACACATTAAAATTTTTGGTTAAGTCTCAAGCCACACAGTGTTTTGTGAAGTATCGCTAACTTGGGCAGTGTTTTTGTTAGTTCATCTAACTCTCCCTCTTATTGCCTTTCATCATTTTGCTTCTCTTTTTTTTTCACAGGCAGTGTTTTATGACATTGGTCTAACTTCTCAAATACTCTAAGCCTTCAATTTGGGAGGTTGGTGGTCCATACTCAAGGTTTGTGAACTAGTCGAAAAGACCACTAGTGATAAGTTTCAAAGTCTTTCAGATTTGAGTGGGAGTTTAAGTGGGTTCTAAAACCATTGGTAGTGTTTTGCTTGATTTTGTGAACTTTTTGTTTTGCCACACAAGAGCATTTTTTAGAGGAGATTAAAGGAATAGCCATGCAATTTTTTTTGTTAAGGTACATTTTAGTTTTAAATGACAAACCCATTGATGTAGAAGTAAATAGTAGATGCCATTTAGATATAGTAAATGAAATCAAAATAAAAGACCGAAGTCCTCATAAAAGATGACCAACACTGGAGTTATAAAATGCTATATTTTTATTATATATATGTATTGATGGTGCTACAAAATTCACTTTTTGTTTACAAAAAAGGGTTGGGTAACATCAAGATGACAATTTATTTAGGCACACAGGGCAGACATAAGTACACGGATTGCTTCTACCACCACCTAGAAGCACTCTATCTGGGCCAGTGACAACAGGTTCTCATGAGATTGCAGGAATTAGGAAACAACCCCATGTTCCTCACCAGGCCTGTACGAAGAAGGGTCACTACTTCCTCGGTGGCTTCATTTTGAGTCGTAGTTGCAATGCAAATGGCATCACCTACCAATCCACTTCGTGGGTAGTTGCTAAGACTAGTGATGGATACACTAACTCGGTGGAGAAACTCAAGTTAAACTAAGTGCTTTGTTGCCCTTATTCCCCAGTCACAACATCCAGAGGTGCGAATGATAGTATACACAAAACACTCTAGGAGTGTAACATTATGTACATGCACTTGATTTAGAAATGCTTCTCCCAATATACTGCGTAACACCTCCTCTTCAATCTCGCTTTGGACGATGAAGAATTATTTTAGTTGGTCAGACAATCACTTGAAGAGAGGATTGCACTTGATATCCTCAATGATAATGAAGTCATTTATGAACACTCTATCGCTCTAAGCACTCACCATGTTAGATAATTCAGGATGGTGAAGTGTGGTGATTCCTGTTGAATTTATAGAAGGTTGGTGAGACATTTGAGATGGAGATTGATCAAGGTGATAGGACGACAATGCAATCAGAATTAACTGTTGATATGACCAGGATTAATTTACATTCCCAATTGATCGTCCTGCTAGACAGCTTGCACATGCATTTCCATTGCACCTCTACGACAATTATTTAATGCTTAGTTTGTGAAGAATGCTAACCGCCTATGGATTGATGGCCATGGGGAAAGAATCAAGGAAAGAAATGCTCGGTTATTTCCTGAAGTCATATCATTGGCGATGTAATCATTCCAACTATTCATTATTTCTTGGCTATCAGTTTCCAAGATGAATGGTTAAGCAACAAGAAAGTGTCACCACACCTTGCAATTGGTTAGTAACCATCATGAAAGGAGGAAGACCCCTATATCTGGTGGGAAAACAATTTAGTGAGGGTCCGATTCCTAGAAGAGTGCATTGTGTTGTAGTTGAGGGAGGAACAATTTTATTTTTCTTTGAATTCCATTTATTTATGGTTGCAATAACTCACAATCTATGAGTTGTGAGTTTGAATGTAATTTTGATCGTACTCACCTATGTGTCATGTGCATAATTGGAATATATTTTCTATGCAAAATCTATCATGTTGCATTTATTTTACTTATTGCAACTATGAAGTTTCTTTATTTCATTCACATTAGTCATTAGTCATTCCAATCTATGTGCTAGTTGATTAATGATCCTCTAAGGTTTACTTCACATTAGCAACATTTTTATGGGTTGATGTTTGTCACCTTTATTTCCTTTTGGTTAAAAGCATATTAAATATCTCTTAAATCATACGAGGGAGATGTACCTCCAAAATTTAGAGGAAAGTCACAAATGCAATTGTGACATTTCTAAAGCATTAGTGGCTTGGCCCCAATGCATTACAGGCTAGAGAGTCAAGTATTTTAGATATATTTCTTAAAGGCCAATCTATTCACTAACAACCTAGACACATTTCTAAGTTTTTCAAAAGAAAAAATATGAAGAAGGATAATCTGGTAAAGAAGAATGATCCAATACAAATGATTAATCTAGCAGAGACAAAAAAGGAGATGGATAAGATTTGGAGATAGAAGGAAGGGACTAAGGTTAAGGATGAATCTATACCAGCATCTGGTGTAGATGTTTCCTCCAAAAACTAAGTTAATATCTTTGGATTAAGGGGAACTTTAATGGAAATCTTTCATTCCTGCCAGAAAAATGGTGCTGATGTTTTAGCATGAGAATATGTGGTGTAGGTCAACATGCTTGGTCTATTGGAGAGAATTCTGGTGGAAAATATGATTATGCAAAAATTTGCAGAGCATTTGAAGGTGACTATGCACACAGTGAAGGGTTTGACAACTCTACCAAATGAAGCATTTATGATGAATTAGGTCACAACAAAAGGTTTATAAGTGACTACACTTAACCTAAAATAATTTTCAATCAATTTTTTGAGCAAAGAAGAGTAGATGAAGAGTAGATCAATGCAATTAAAGTGTTTGAGGTCTTGGTGTGTGCAAACCCTAGTTAGAAAAGCGTTGAAAGGTATTTTTAATTTTCTCTGTTACCCTAGTTTCTCATAAATTTCTTTAAAAAATAGTTTAGAATCTTTTGAGATGGCTACACCAAGGGTTTTTGATGTATCTAAGAGACCCCGACCTAAGTTTAAAAAGAATCTGACAAATCCATGGAGGTTAACCTAGTAGGTGTTTTCTCGAAGGTTCCTTGTGAATTTTTAGAAATAGAAGACATTAGAATATACATTCATGGTAAGCTTGAATAATATGACCATTCTAAAATGAGAGATGTGTGGATAAAGGAACTTACTGGTGATGACTTCACACTGAAACTGAAATATCAAAACCTAGTTTCAAAGAAGCTTGACGTACGACAAGGGTTTCCTAACATCTTTCACTATGGTTCTTGGGTGATAATTATTTTGAGTCATATTCATGATAAATTATTGTGTACAAACCTACCTAGGATGATTACTAAGGAAGTGATTAAGGAAGTCACAAGGTTGTGTGCCACTATACCTGTTCTAGTACTGAAATCTATTAAGAATGAGGTTGTAATGCAAATCACTGGTGCTCCATATGAAAAAAGGGCTTTTAAAATGAATAAAATTAGAAATCCAACTATGAAGTATTCATCCATGATGATAGGCTACAATTTATATTTCTCCAACCGAGAGAATTTTGTATTTGTGATCGCAAACAATGTAACCTATGAAATGGATGAAAAAAGTGTTGACTATGATCTTTGTGATTTTTTGAGACAACAGTTAATGGAGAATCTAAAACAAAAAAAGGAGAAGAAATATGCATTCAAGTATGGTAATTTGATTATATGCTTACTTTTATATTTTGAGAGAACTCCCTAGAACCAAAAGTGTGACATGGTTGAAACGAAGTCATGTTGCTCATTAGATTAGAGACTTTTTGAGAGGTCTTGGTGATGCTAAGGCACAAGATGATGCTCTTGTGGCCTTCTTTGTTGTATTAAAAAAAAATATATAAGAGAGAAATATCCACACAAAATGGTGGAAAAATACAAGAAAGATATTGTTTTTATGGTTTTTAAGCATGAATGTATCATACAAGTAGTTGAGCCAAGAACAGTGTGGATCCCAAAGATGGGATATGAGATTAATGAGCAGGAAATTACTTCATCTATAGACTACATGCTTAGCAAAACTAAGGACACCATAGAAGGAATATATGGCACCTATGAAGAAAAATCAATGGAGGTGTATATGGAGCAAAGGGAACCACTAATAAAGAAGAAGTTTGAAAATATGGCTACTCAATTTGCGGAGGACATGGGCTTCACAAAAGAGCAAGTGAAACGAGCAAGAGCAATGGATGGAGCTCCAAGAAGCTCATCAGGGACAAGGAGATATGGTAGAGCAACTACCACTCCTCCTATTCAAAATTCCTCTAGTACTAAGCCCCCTATAGGAGAGAAGAGAAAAAAATTAAAATTACTCTAGTGAAGGAGAAGTCCCCTCTAGTTGTGCATAGTACAAGGTTTGAGAAGAAGAAGACTAATTTAGTAACACCACCTGCAACCCTTGCCAAGAAGAGAATAAAACATTATGTAGCAAGAGAAAAATATATAAGTGTAAATGTCGAGGAGGAGGAGGAAGAAGAAGAAGAAAGACCTCATTTGGTTTGAAAAAGGAAAGGAGAAGCTTCACTAGGTGAAGCAGGTGTTAAGAGGAAGAAGTTTAATGTCATTAATATTGATAGTGAGGGTGAGATAGAAAAAGAAAAGGAAGGCTTCAGGGTGGAGGCAAGGAAAAAGAAGACATGGTCCAAAAAGGAGAAAAAGACTTTAGAAGAGAAGAGGAAGTAGAAAAAGAAACCCCTGGTAAGAACCCACAACCCCATGAAATTTTATGCACTTGTTAATGGTATGATATAGCATGAAATGCTAGTAGAAACTGCAACATTGTATACTGAGGTAATTGAGATGCCTATTGAGAACATTCAAGTTCAACCAGAGACATTTTTCCCTCCAGATAGTACTAAATAGGTCAATGATGTTGAAGACACCAGAAAGGAAGATGAGCAGAAAGGTGAATATGCCTCTGGTTTGGAAGAAAAGTTGAAAAAGGAATTGGAAGGAGAAATGGAAAAAAATATGAGTGAAAAAATGCTATTGGAAATCATAGAAAAGTGTGCACATGCACACAACAAATTCCAAGATAGTCTTAAGGGTGAACAAGCTTGCTTGGCTAAGGCCAAAGCCTTATTTAAATTTTGTATGAGTGGCCCAGAGCCACAAAGAGTATCAAGGATGAAAAGGACTCAATAGAGTTACAAATAGATAGAGCTTCCAGTGCATATGATCCTTCACAAGACCTAGATGGAAGCATAAGATCAACGATTGAAGAATTGCATGAGAAATACTTCTAATTGCAAGGACAAAAGGAAAATATTATCATGCAATTTGGGAACATAAGGGACTTGGTGAACTCAAAGTTCACATTTGTTGCTAGTTCCCTAAAGAGTGTTGAGAAGGATACCAAGATTAATTTGGTACCCAACACTCCAAAAGAAGGAGAAGATACACTGATGGAGCTTGAGACCCAATGTACGATGCTTGGAATAGCCAAGAAGATCTAGGAGGAAGGAAAACAACAATGGTGAGTCCGTGTTGCAAAGCTTCAAGAGTTAACCTCCTTCGGTTGACAACATTTCTATTTTTTATGCATTTTTAGTTTATTGTTTTAGGGGGAGATCAAGTGTAAATGAAGAATTGGTACATAAGCCCTTTGCCCTTGATGTCAAAGGGGGAGAGTAATTTTGGAGATGATTTTGGCATGTTGCCATCAATGATGAAGGGGGAGATTTTTGGAAGAATGAGGAGTTTATCATTGATGTTGTTGTTGGAAACATGAGCATATGGAATTAGCACAAGGAACATACAATTATGCATTGCAATGTTGTCATTGATGTCAACATTGTATCCCGGTACAAAGACTATGGTACAAATTACTTTAGGTGTCATGAGTGTGGTTGAAGATGATTCTAAAAGAATTTTGCAAGAAGGTTTGATCTGGTGAAGAAAATTGTGATAAAAATTGACTAAGTGTTAATACCAGTGATTCTATTTACAGGGGATCCGGTAATTGGGTCTACATTGGTTCACAATTGAATATTTTGCTTTGCACTCTAGTATAATTTTGGTGGCTAGTAGAAGAACTTAGTTCTAGAATTTTGGCTTGTTTTGATTTTGGTTTTGGAGTTATGGGAAACATAAGTTTGGCTTGGTAGTTTCAGATGTTTCCAATTCAATACATATGATTTGGAGAATCCACACTTCTTCGTGGATTGGTTTTTGGATTTGTGGAGTTTTGGTAGTGTTGATAGATGTCGGATGATTGTGCATTCTAGTTGGCATGGTGTTTTGAGGCCTTCATGTCCGAATATGGGTATACAGTTGGAGATTTTTTTGTATCAGGTCCCCTATGGTGTTGACCTAATAGGTTTGAAGGTATGCGAAGCTTAATTAAGTATTGTGAAGTTATCTGGGAGCTATTATAGGTACATGCTAACCTATTTCACAGTGTTTTTATATTTGAGTCTTGTCATGAAGTGTGTGTGGATAGATCTTGAGCCGACAAGCTACATTTTGAGTAGTACATCTAATTAGGCCAACCTAATTGATGTTCTAAGTGTTTGTGGATATATAAGTTAGATCTTTTTCAGTATTTTGAAGATGATGACATGTGATAAGAGTTTTGTGAATGAAAATTTTGTGAATGTAGTGTGAATGCAAAGCATAGTAGAGAACTAAGTTAGATCAGTATGAAGAGTTTTGAGTCTATATTTTGAGCCTCAATGGATTTGTATTCCAACATATTGTAGATGCACTTTGTAACAGTTCAATACTTGGTTGTGTGCCACTATCTCTTCTATCTCTTTCTTTTCTCAGTGGATAGTGAGTCCACTTGGACAATGATTCCACCTGTAGTGAACACTTCTATAATAACTATAATAGGTTATAATATATTGTGAGATAATCCTCACCATAGTTTTTCCCATTGGTTTTCCACGTAAAAATCTTGGTGTTCATGTATTATGTGATGCTATTGGATGTTTTCACACTTTGTTTCATTTCTGCAATTGAATATGCTATAATCATTGGATGTTTAAGTGTTTAAGTGGTTTAGAAAAGAATATTGATTCACCCCCCTCTCAGTATTTTGGGTGTTCAACAAATACATCTATGCTCTCTTTGGTGGTAGGATTTTTGATGGAAGGCTTCCCTCATATATTTGGGGTCATCTTGTGTTTCATTATTTTATTATTTCTCTTATTATTTATATTTCATCATTCATCACTATAATCTTAATTATAATTATATCACTTTGATTAATATTTTATTGTGATGTTCACCTAATTTTTCAATAATTTTTTGCTTGCACAAGAAAAAAGCCTTAATAAGTATTTTGAGTTGTGTGATAGATTTTGACATGTGTCCTATCCAATCAAATATTTAAACTCTAGATTTAATAAAGGGAAAAACTTGAACCCAATATCTAGTTTAACTTAATTTCATAATACTTTATATTCTAGATTTATATAATCTAAATTTGATATATTATTAGTTTAGATTCAACTAGATTTCAAATCCAAATAATATTGTATTTCGTAGTAAATTATGGTTAAATTAGGGACATAGTAGGATTCCCTTAGTGTTAAATAAAATTGGATTTTAAGATCATTTTGCATCTACATTGAATTAGAGGAAAAAGCGTTTGTAAAAGTGAATTTTTGTTACAAAATAATTCATGTGACATTTATTGAAATTCATCTATACTTCTTGTCGCACTCGATGTTTATAATCTAATTAGATTCCACAATGAATTCATATAAAAATGGCATTTTATTCTACTGGTTTTTTTGGTACTTGACCATGAAATGTGAGTCTAAATTAGGAAACATCCTTCAAATACTAGAATATGCAACATGAGGTAAAATTATAGTGGTTATAAGGTATTTCTTCCTCCTAGTTGGTTAATGAATTATATTTTTGTGATGCCTAATGTTTGACTTAGTTTTGAATTCAAATAATCATGGTTTTCCCATTGCTTAAATTATTTATTTATTTGTACGAATCTATAATGAATTAATCTTAAGAAACAAAAGGAGATACAAAATTGATTTAAGCTTTTATGTGCTTCTTAAGGCATTTATAAATTATTGAAGGATAGAAGTATGCAGAAATAAAAGATTATCCACATATAACCAAGAATAATTCCCAAGTAATTTTATTCATCCACCATGGTTTAGCTATCTCTAGGGACGTGCTAGGCCTTCTCGTCTTGTTGAAGTGAGTTATAATATGTTAAAAAAAAATTATAACCAAATTTGAGTTGTTTGAGAGCGCTTGTGACACTTTTTGGTGCCCAATATTGGTTGATTTCATTCTAGATTCAATTTGGAATAATCTTGAAGTTTATATTGACTTGGATGTATCTCTATATAAATGGTAAGATGTAAATTATATATTCCTATATAACATTTGTTATATTATTGAATAATGTAAATGTCTCTAAAAATTGCATTATCATCCTCTTGTTGTGCCAAGGCAAATAATGACACGTAGATAGTTTTGGAAACTCACTTAGATTGAACTTAAACATTAGGGAATGTCACTCTAGATGAAAAAAATTATCTCTCTTTACTCCTTAACCTACTCATAAATTATTATTTTTTGAATCTCAAGTAGACTAGACTTAGCAAGGACCTTAGTCTAAAATGTTTTCAAATTCATTTTTATTATTCTATGATTATGCTAACTTTGATACTTGCATTTCTAACTAGGGTGATTGATTCAAAGATATCACTAAATTGTGTTGCATAATTCAACCCATAGCCTAGTTGGAAACATTGGTTAGTACATTATTGGTCCAAAATGAATTAGTATCTCCTTGTGGGGAATACAATTACTATATTTTTCACACAAAAACTCTAAGAAGGAATCCCAAGACTTGGGAGAATCAAATCCCTCAAAAATTGAACATTAACTTGCTCCCCACATTGGTGTGCAATAGGAAATGTCAACAACTCCCTTCTCCATTTATTTATTGTACTATGGTGTAGATACTTTTGGAAACTCACTTAGATCACATAGAAATTAGGGAATAACCCTCTAGACGAACAAACATATCTCTCATTACTCCTTAAATTGGTCATAAATTATTCTCTTTTGAATCTCAAGTAGATTATACTTATCAATAACCTTAGACTAAAATGTTTGCAAATTCATTTTGATTATTCTATGATTATTGTAACCTTGATATTTTTATTTCTAACCATGGTGATTGATTCAAAGATATCATCAAATCATGTTGTATAACTCAACCCATAGCCTAGCTGGAAACATTAGTTAGTACATTCATCTGTAGACATATAAAAATGACCTAATACTCCTCACACATCCTAAATGACATTTTCTCATCATCGACATCATTATCATCTAATATCACTGCATTTCACATCAATTACATTAAAAACCTTAATTTTCTCTATTAATTTAATAATATTACATTATTTAATTAATTCATTTTTTTTATCATTTTTGACTAATTAAATAAATTACATTTATTTAATAAAGTCCTAATCTAGCTTTATTCCTCCTAATTAATTAAATAACATCAATTATTTAATTATTTTTCCAATTTACCCTATTCCCCTAAAAATAATTAAATTATTAAAACATAATAGTTTAATTAAATCACTTTTCGCTAAACTTGAATAATTAAATTGATTATTCAAAACATCATTCAAAAAGGTCAAAACAAACAAATATAACTTTGTTTGTAAAATTCAAAGATGACTTGCATGTTCAACTCAAAAAGACTTAATTAATTAATTACCCTCACCCACTTTCATGATTGAGAAAATTATGACCACTGATTTCTCACTCTAATTGGTTGACTGATTCATCTATTTCCTGACTAATTCATTTGTTCTTCAATCCCACCGAGGGCTCAACCTAATTTCCTTAATTTCACTGATTAGGCAATCTATTTCCTCTGATTGATCAGTCAATATCCTTAATCGATTCAATCATAGAAGCTAACTAAGCAATCTAAATCCTCTCAACATCTTTCAACCATCGATCAATATTTTCTACAACGCAATCTAGATCGTTCATCTCAAAACATAAAATCTATATAACAATCCTCTTCATCCTCAAAAACGATAGGAGAATTGACATCTTTTTCACAACGAAGTAATGTTGAAATGATAATCGATTTCACACAAGCTTTTACACACATCTTCGATCAACATCAACGCATATTTGGAGCTTTTGTAATGCATAAATGGAAGCTTCACATTGATACAACATTGATCCAACATCATTGTGAATATAGTTCGACATGAGATGGGTAACAATTTAGTTAATTGAATTCTTTGTATGTTCTTTCATTGTATTGCTTTAGTTCATTGAATTTAGTAATATCATATAATTCATTTCATGAGTAATGGGCATGAATCTAAGTCTTTCATTTGAATTAGATTAGTTTAATTCATTCATGTTTGATTTCTATACGCTTATCGATTTCCCCCTTACACATCATCCAAAATGAACTTTTATCTCCTTGTGGAGAATCCAATAACTACATTTTAAGTAATCAAACAAAAACTTTAAGAAGGATTCCCAAGACTTGGGAGAATCAAATCCCTCAAAAATGAACATTAACTTGCTCCCCACATTGGTGTGTAATAAGACATGTCAGCAACTCCTCCATTTATTTATTGTATTATGGTGTAGATAGTTTTGGAAACTCACTTAGATCACTTAGAAAATAGGGAATATCATTCTATATGAACAAACTTATCTCTCTTTACTCCTTAACCTACTCATAATTTATTATTTTTTGAATCTCAAGTAGATTTTAATTAGCAAGGACCTTAGACTAAATTTTTTTCAAAGTCATTTTGAGTTTTTTATGATTATACTAACCTTGATACTTATATTTCTAACCACGATGATTAATTCATAGATGTCACTAAATCATGTTGTATAATTCAAACCATAGCCTAGCTAGAAACATTGGTTAGTACATTATTGGTCCAAAATGAGCTAGTATCTCCTTGTGGGGAATCCAAATACTAAATTTTAAGTAATCACACAAAAACTATAAGAAGGAATCTTGAAACTAGAGAGAGTTAAATCTCTTAAAAATGAACATTAACTTTCTCCCCACATTGGTTTGGAACTCGCTCTCTAATAAAATATTTTTCCACCTCTTAATCCAAATTCATTTCCTCATTTCCTCTTCTTTATTATATAATTTTTATTTTATTTGTTGGGTCTGTGCAAGATCATGGGGGTCCAAAAAGTGGCGATATGACAAAAAAGGCATTTTTCATTTGCCCAAAAATGTGAAATTCTACTTTGAATTTTTACTAGGGTCAGGTTAAAAGTACATGATACCATGGTAAGAACCAGAGCTAAACATATATTTGCTTCAAACAGATATCTTTTTTGAATGAAATCATATAAAAAATAAATATATTATATATAATATATTATTATATATTAATATATATTATATTACTACAATATATTATAATAATATATTAATATTATATTAATATTAATATTAATACAAATATAATATAATATATATATTATACATCATATATTATATTATATTATAATATCGCGCGGTATAGTTTATATCACACACAGATCCAACATAGTTAAAAAAATCCTAAGAAAAGAAATGGATACCCGTTTCAAATGAAATCATACAAAAAATAAATATATCATATATATCATATTATTATAATATTAATATTATATTAATATAATATATATTATACAACATATATTATATAATATATAATATATAATATTATAATATAATATATTATATATATTAGCTTATAGTTTATATTAGTTTATAGTTTATATTATACTATCATGTGGTATAGTTTATATCACAGACAGATCCGACATAGTTAAAAAAAAGCCTATGAAAAGAAATGAATATCTATTTCGAATGGAATCATAAAAAAAATAAAAAAAATATTATTATATATTAATATATAATATATATTTTAATATTTTAATATTAATATAATATATTATACAACATCTATTATATTACATATAATATATGATATATATTATATTATATCATTATATTATATAATTAATATTGTTGGTGTGAATAAATGTCTTGTACCTAGCTAATTCACTCACTAGGGAATTAGGAGACATTCACATGTTAAGTTTACTTAGGTCCTAAGATTATTTCTAGAAGACTTAGTTGTCATGTCTAGATCTTATCTTTTTTACTTTTATAATGTCAACGTAGTTGTCTCATGTCATAAGATTAAGACACTTGTCATGATCTTGTCTAATCCTATGTCTCACCTAGGTTATATAACCAAGGGGTTCTCAATTGTAACTCCATTCCATTGGATTCTAATCCAATGCCATTTCAATCTTGAGTATTGCATATTGGCCATATTATCTTGCATCCATTATTGAAAATGTATGCTCTTGCTTTTCTCTCTTGTAGATGATCTTGGAGGTTTGAGTTTTTGAGTGACTCTAACATGGTATTAGAGTTTTAGATTTGCAACCCTCTTCTCAGATTTGGGAGATAATCATACTTGAGCTATTACAAGGTTGCAAATATTGGTGGATCTTGAAAATATGAGTATGCTCTTCTCTTGCATCATATGATGACCTAGAGAATAAAAACAACTTGAAAGAAATACTAAATTAATTTTTTTTCTTTGTGGATTTATATTGCAAATTCATTTTGGAGAATGTTGGTGCAAATATAAGCTCACTATTGAGTTTAGAATGTCCAATAAATTCAAGTATAGCTTTTATTTCACTCAATTTGGCCATTGTATGATGTAGTTGCAAACTAGGGTTTGAAGCTTAGATTTGGTGAACTTTTTATTGGAGCACTTATAGCCAAAATGCGTGTTTCCATTGCATTTAGATGCCAAAAAACCCTATTTTGATATAAAATTTGTCCATTTTAGATGAATTTTATTTTTGACAAATTTTTATTTTGCTAGAAGGGTCATCACTACAAGTTAAATTCAACATTTTTTAAAAAAATCATAACTTTTGATCCAGAAGTCAATTTTTTACAAACAAGATATAGTTGGAAAGATGGTTTTGTGTACTTTCTATTGGTGTAGGTTTTGTTACCAAATCTAACTAGTGGTGAAAGTTATTGTTGTTTGAAGTCATATCCCCCATTTGGATTTTTGAGCTCATAACTTCTTGCCTGTTTATCTAATTTTTGTGATTCTTGTGGTATTGAAGAGCTCTACAATTATATCTAAGGTTTTTTTCCAAATTCAAGCCCAAGTATCTTTTATTCATATTTGTGTATATTTGCATTTTTATTGATAACTTGGACATACTGACACCCGAAGAAGTTTTGTCCTTTTGGGAGGGCTTCATTTTCAATCTAAATCATATTGAGAAAGTGTAATTTCAAATTGTGGATCTTATTTTGAGATATTGTTGTAATTCCCATTTTTGATCCATCTTGACATTGTAAATGCACTAAATATAAAGTGTCAAATCATATATTGTTGGGGGGGATTATTGATTGAGTGATTTTTTTGAGGGGGTGGGTCTCTTGGTGCATTATTTTGATTTGTTTGCTTGTGCTCATCTTTTTCATGGATCATTATAAGGTTTATGTAATGCCCACCAAAGAACCCTAGAGGACAACACATCTAACTACAATAATGACACAATTTTTTTTTTAAAGAAATAACAAGAAATGTAAATCATATCTAAACATAACATATAAGCTAAGCTATGTCCTCTAGGGTTCCATGTGCATTACTAGAAAAACTATTACCAAGATCTAAACATACAACATGAATTTAACTAACATCAAGATTTCATTTTAAATCCATCGCATTAAATGAAATAACACATACATTGCCATATTATAACATCAAATAAGTAACCATTAAAGATCATTTATAAAGAACCATAAAGTACTTATACAAATTCCCTTTCATGAGGGTACATCATTACATTGTTACAAGATTACATCAATGCTACCATGAATAGAACAACAAGAATACATCAATATTACATTACATGATACAATTGATATGTAGGTTTAATACATAACATAAGCAACTGTCTCCTCAAACTGATACAAGATTTAGAATCTACTACATGAGGTACATCCTTCACACACACGATCAACAAGGCAAACCCAATGGAGGAAAGAGCACAAACCTCCCAACCATGTGGAACCCTAAGGTCCACCCCTCGTGATAGGAGATAAAAATAAGGTCCCACTATGCAAAACAATCAAGAAGATAGTAGACAAACACAAAAGGACTAACATGGCTCCAACATAACACAAACATCGCTTCCAGAGGCACACACACAACAAAGGGGAACACATGACTAGGGCATGCTAGGTTGCAATAGGGAAGAGTTTCATCACATGGTCCTAGCATGGATTACCCTAGAAATATCTCACTAGACGTCGACCCCCATCTATGGTTACCCTGGTAAACCTCTCTCTAGGTCCCGGCCCCATAGGGTGACACATGTGGAGCCAACATTCCTTTCGTGAGGACAAGGAAGTTGATCTTGCCAACCAAGCCTTCTCAACCCATCCTTAGCCTAAACGAGTACTATAGGCATGGGTGAGGCATCCAATTATCTTCATTAGTGTGAATTCTACCCAACCCCCTAATTCATTAATTAGGTTATCACTAAATTAAGGAACTCCCAAATGGGTTACCCTAGACACCACTTTGGGTTTCGGCCCCCATTGAGAGCCACTCCCCCTACATGCAACTAGAAAACCCAATGCATTAAACAGGGTAAAGCCATTTTGCACAAATTACAAAACCACATGAACACACACACAGATCAAGGCATGGACCATCTCACTCACAAATACCAACCATAATAGTGAATAAGCAATGCAAGGCTAAAGACCCTCATGTACACATCTCAAGTATATTATCAACCATTTCCAAGAAGAAACAATCATAAAACCCAACCAATACGATACTTCCCTAAGCCTCTAGAAGACTACCCTTAACCACATAGCACAAGGTTTCCACATTGGACAAAACACCCCAAGTCACCTTAGTTTCACTAATCAAACACTTTATTTAAAACAAGAACACAAATAACCAATGTAACCAAGGTATCAACATATAGTAAAAAATCATTGATTAAGTGATTAAAAAGGGAACAATATTTAAAAAGATCATCTCATTTATTTATTTGAATCAATCCTTTAAATACTTAAATGTAACTAAATCAGTTTCTTTTCTTCTCTAATTATTTTCCAATGCTACTCATCTAATATACTCAATTATACATATACATATATAATTATATATATATAAATATATACCCAAAATCGGCATATATATTTAGAACTATACATATAAAAATATATGTCTATATGTATATTATAAATATAAGCAGCTGAAATATTACAAAATTTTAATAAAACAAACATTCCCATTTTAAAATAATAAACATACACATTTAACAATAATAGACATACACACACACACACACATATATATATATAGTCGAAATGAAAGCCATATATATGCTATTGTAAATCGAATACCAATAGATACCTTTAGCAACTTATATAAAATCAAGTGCCCAACAATATATATGCGAATCAAAAACCCTACACATTATTCCTCAAAAGAAAGCCAACACATATTTAAATACAACTACATCAATATTTTGTATGTGCCGAACTAAAACATGGTAGAAACTACCAACCTCCAATTACACCAAATTAAACACTACACTCAACATTAGATTTATTCCAAAATAGAGAAAGGGAATCACATAAAATCAAAATCACAAGGAGTCACAACACAATAAAATAAACCTCTAAAGAAATTGGTTTCCTCATAAGTGAATCTTCAAGGGGAAGAATAAATTCAGAAACAAAGAAAGAAAACAATTGCCTGGATCTCCATAGATATTAAGGTAAAGACTCACTGCAAAGGAAATTTCGATGTTGGTGTATTGATGTGCTTATTGTAGGAGTTGCCCCTATGGCATACATACATCAACAAACTCAAGACAAAGGTATCTTTATTACTATGATAAAAACATGAAAATCGCACCCCAAAAATAAGCAACATCAATGATTAACTGGGCTATATATAGTATGTAAATTTCAGCCCAAGATGAGACCAAGGAAAAGATTTAAAGGATTCAACATTAATATGAAATGGCTTAAAATTGGTTTGTCGAACCAGATTAAGAAACTTCCAAACAAGCCATAGCATGGTATAAGGATAACGCTCAAAACGGATCTACAAAAAAAGGCTTCTGAAACCCTCAAGCAAATGACAATATCACAAGAAGAAATGTGTCTCAAAACATTGGTAGGAGAAGAGTCAATTACAGAGAAGCAAAGATTGCAGAATGTTTACATATATTCAAATACCTATTCAATTTTCTTCTTCATACGAGAATAAAATAGATGGATATTACCTCAAACCAAATAATACCAAATAGACAAACATTCATTTTCAACAACCAAGAGAGAGAATCAATCCATAATACATTGATTGGATAACGAAACAAAGAACAAAGACGAAGCCAACCTGGATTCCAATGCTACTGAGACGAAAACCGGTGTTGTGATCTAACTTCTACGAGAACAACAATCCACTTCCAAATCCTTAATCAATTCTTCAATAATTTTCCCAATCCATTTTTTTTTTTAAAACCATCCACATAATGCAATTATTCTAAAGATAATTTCTTGTAGACCTAGTTTTCCTTTTTGAAAACCCCCAAAAATCAATAATAATCCATAATAGTCCTATCTCCCAACATAATAATTATTTTTTTTCAGAAAGAAGCTGTTAGATTTTCAAAAACAAAAATCAAATAAAAATCTCACAAAACAACAAGTTTCTATTCTACAAACAGTTCGAAGTCACGCATGTGCTCCGAGACAATATTTTTCTATCTTTTTAATTATCTTTCCTGTTTATCCATTATCTCCTTCCATTTTTATATTTTATTCCATATTATAATATTTTTCTACATCTTAATTTATTATAACCTCGACATTAATAATAAATATATTCATATTTAGTTATAAAAATAATTTTTAACTTAGTAATTTAATTTAATGAATTAATCAATCAAGAACGACTTGTATATCTATTTATCAACATGGTTTATTTAATAATTTATTTAATTCATCAATTAATCAAAAAAATCATTATTAAACAGACTTAATTCAAACAACCAAATACCAATAGTAATTACCAAAACATAAACAAGGCCAAAAATGAGACCAACTGACCCAAACAACATGCAAGACTGACAAGATAATCGATCAACTACTCATCCTCTTCGAGGATGATGGAAAGGGTAGGGGACCATACATTATCTCCGTTCAAAAATTTCCATTGGGTTTAAGGAATGCTTAGACATATCAATCTAGGTGGAATCGATGCCCGGTACCTACAACTTGTAGCAAACAAAATAGTCAAAATATATAATCATATAGTTAGACACACCGTGAAAGGAAATCGCAACGTAGCAGGGTACTCACAAATGAGTAATGCGACACTATCACTTTCACCAAGACACATCAAACAAGTAACCACATCATTGCATAACAAATAGTTACATAACCAACAACATAAAACAAATCACCGGATAATCACATAGTAACCATGATCAGATAAACGCATAATGCTCATAATTAAATTAATTCACATAAACTATTAAGTCCATAAAACTATCATAGCATGTGCATAACTCAAGTAATAGAAATATCACCAAATTATCATCAAAGTGTCATCAAAGCAGTAAATCTAACATCAAAAAAGTGTCATAATGTCTGGCCTAACAGAACAAATATCAGTCTAACAAAGAATAGCATGAGGGGCACTACACCCTCCCCCCTAGAATTAGGCTTACTCTTGAAAGCCTACAAACAAGTAAGGGTGCAACTCTCGCATGCAAAATACATCCTCCCAAGTAGTTGAAGTCTCATCATTTGGATCCCACTGGACCCTTACCTGCTCAATGTATCGTCCCCCGAGGACGAGTCTCCTATGTTGTAGAATGGCCACGGGATCTAGAGCTAGTTGCTCGTCCTCTACTTGTAAAGAATTCCAATCAAGAACATGAGATATGTCTGGATAGTATTGTCTAAGAACAGAAACATGGAATACATTGTGAATGCATGATATATTGGGTGACAAAGCAAGATGGTACAAAATAGGACCAATCCTCTCCAAAACCTCACACGGCCCAACAAAATGTGGTGCGAGCTTAGAGCCTTTTCCATAGTGGATCAGACTCTTTCACGGATGCACTCGTAAGAAAACCTAGTCGCCAACTAAAAACTGATGATCAACCCTATCAGAATCTGCATATTTCTTTTGTCTGTCTTGCACTACCACCAAATGCTCACTAATACAAGCAACATGTTGCTCCATCTCCTGAAGCATCTATGGTCCTAAAAGGACTATCATCAAGATGATCCCAACTCAATGGAGTCTGACAAGGATGACCATACAACACTTCAAAAGGAGGCATACCAATGGAACTATGGTACCGATTGTTATACGTGAACTCCACTAAGTACATGTAATCCTCCCAGTGGGACGACTGATACATGACAAACATTTTGAGCATATCCTCAAGAACCTAGTTGACCCTCTCATTCTGTCCAACTATATCTAGATGGTAAGCAAAACTAAATTTCAACTGGGTTCCCAAAGCATGCTACAAGGACATCTAAAGTGCTGAAGTGAACACTAGATCTCTATCAAAAATAATCCTATGAGGAATTCCATGCAATCTGACTATCTTCCACAAAAAAATTGGCCACAAAAGAAGCATTATATGTTGACCAAACAGGAGAGAAGTGTGCCACCTTAGTCAACCTGTCAATGGTGACCATGATGGTGTCATGACGATGAGAGGACACAGGCAAACTAACTATGAAATCCACTTAAATAAATTCCCATCTCCATTCTAGAACAAGATGCGGTTGCAAAAGACCTGCGGGGTGTTGGTGCTCTGCCTTAACCCTCTGGCACTCTAAACACCTCGAAACAAAATATGCAATGTCTCTCTTAATTTCATCCCAAAAATACAGCTGATGAAGGTCTGTATACATCTTCTTGACACCCAGATGAGCAAAGTAGGGTGCCCGATGTGCCTCTGACATGATTAGGGTGTGAAGATCCTCAGAAGGAGGAACATAAATGGGACCTAAATGCCACAAGATACCATCTAATTCAAGTGAATATCCCAAAAATCTTCCCTCCAAATTTCTACCTGACTCAACCTCTGACTTCACCTCCTGATACCAACTGTTTGCAGGAAGTGCTGCAAGAATCTGACTCCTCAACTCTACACCAAGAGTCACTGCTGAGAGCTCATGTCTCTGCCAACTAAGAGCATTTTCCACAACATTTTCCTTACCTTGGATATATTTGACCTCAAAATCATACTCACATAGGAACTCCATCCACTGCCTCTGGCTAGCATTCAGGTTTGGCTACGTAAATATGTAATGTAAACTACGATGATCGCTATGAAACTCAAATTGATGCCCCAACAGAAAGTGTCTCCATCTCACTAAGGTATGAACAATGGTGGATAACTCCAAGTCATGTGTGGGATAGTTCAACTCATGATCCTTGAGTTTGCGAGACTCATAGGCTATCACGCGACCATCCTACATCAAATTTGCTCTTAAACCCTCCAAAGATGCATCAGTACACACCATAAAGTCTCCAGTAGGATCAGGAACTTCCAAAATAGGTGTACTAGTCAACCTCTCCTTGATAGTTTGAAAGGATAACTAACACTACTCTGACCATATGAACTTCTTCCCCTCTGAAGAGAAGTGATAGGGTGAGCTATCCTTAAAAAACCCTAGACAAACTATTGATAGTAACCTGTTAAGCCCGTGAAACTATGAACCTTTGAAACATTAGTAGGCTCAGGACAATCTATGATGGCTTGGATCTTCAAAGGTTCTATGACGATACCTTCTCCTGAGATAACGTGCCCCAAATATCTCACCTCTGTTTGAAAGAATTCACACTTTTCCAGATTCACATATAGCTAATTATCTCTCAGACACAATACCTACTGTAAATGCTCCTTGTGCTCCTCCATTGTCCTCAAATAAATAAAAATTTCATCTAGGAACACAAGGATAAATCTGTCAAGATAAGTACGGAACACTCATTTCATCAAACTTATGAACACAAATGGTGCATTCATCAACTTGAATGACACAACAGTGAACTCATAGTGTCCGTAATGAGTACGAAATGTAGTCTTATGAATGTCTACCTCAAAGATGTGTAATTGATGGTACCCTGACTTAAGATGAATCTTTGAAAACACCTTGACTCCCTTAATTTTATCAAAGATCCCATCTATTCTTGGCAAGGGATATTTTTTCTTCACTATCACCTTATTTAATTGTCGATAGACGATACATAACCGAAGAGATCTGTCCTTCTTCTTCACAAATATGACTAGCGCTACCCAAGGGCAAACACTAGGATGAATAAACCCCTTCACCAGCAACTCCTCTAACTACAAACGAAGCTCCTTAAGCTCCTGAGTGATCATCCGATTTGGAGCTTGAGATATAGGTTTTTCTCTGGGAACAAGGTCTATCCTAAAATCAATGTCACGCTTAGGTGGAATCCCCAGAATCTCACTGGGAAAGACATCTGCAAACTCCCTAAGGATAGGATAATCGTCAAGGGACACCTCTCAATTCTCCCCTAGCTCCAAATCATTAACCATCACAACAAACAACTAGAAACCTTGACACATACATCTCCTCCACTGCATAGCATAAATGATTCGTAAGGAGATGGGCCTCTGAATGCCAAAAACCTCTACCTCTCTACCAGAATCATCCACACACCACACTGACTTACGTCGGTAATCAATTATTGCTTGGTGAGCATCCAACCAATCCATACCCAAAACAATGTCATAAGACCCAAGGGGTATGATGCGGAGATCCATTGTGATAACAAGTGAACCAATCTTCAAACCACATCCATGCACAAGGGATTCTACTGCTACCTTCGCTCCATAGGAAAATTCGACCTGCCACCTTACACCTTGCTTTGCTGCCACCAGTCCACATTTCTCTACTAAAGAAGGGGAAATAAATGAATCAGAAGCACCAAAGTCAAAAAGAATAGATATATGAATACCCTGTAACAGTTTTGTACCCTCCACCACTATACCCTGATGTTCTTCCTAGAAGTTATCAACTACTACAAATACTCTATGGGACCTACCTGCATCCCCCACTATCAGCTTTGAAGCTGTCGACCTTTAACTAAATCCTATTGTGTTCTTCTAAGGACATTATCTAGCTATGTGGCCCTGATGGCCGCAAGAGAAACATCATGTACCTCTGCCATATCCTCTGCCACCTAGGGGTGCACTAGACTGTTGGAAACTACCTCTACTAGCTACAGTCTATGTGCTCTATGTTGGTTGCTTAGAACAATTACGCTTGTTTTGCTGCCAATTCCAATTTTTCTCGGACTGAGAACCACCACCTTGTTGAGAATGTGAGTTCTTATGTTTTTTCTGAGAACGTTGTTGGTGCTACCCACCCTTAGCGGGTGCATGATGGCTCCTAGAGGAATTCGTTGCATAAGAGTAACAACCTCATGAAGCAAATCCTGTTGGAGGTGCACTACCAATTTTTACACCTGGTATTAGAGCCCAAGTTCTAACATTGGGTACTCTGTTCTCATATGAACCCATTATGTTGTCCTAGTGCTTAGAGTATTGAGCTTATGTTTTTTCCCTTTTGATGTTGTGTAGGAAGATGCCTAGAGGTTGAGGTCGAGGTCATGGTAGAGGTCGTTGTTAGGGTTAGAAGGCAGATATCTAACAATTAAATGGAGATTTAATTAATAAACAGAGAAATTAAAACACATAGAAGAAATTATAACACAGAGAATTTAACGTGGTTCACCCAATCCGGGCTACATCCACCAAACCATATCCATTAAATGATTTTATTATCCAATGCAGAAATATATTACAATCTTGTGAATAATAATGTTTTTCATCATACTATAACCCCCATCCGAACCCCTTTTTTAACAAGCTTAGAAGCTTCTAGATTAGGGTTCTACAAAGTTGGTTTTTTTCTTTTTCGTTGATATTTCCTTTTTCATTGTACAGTATAGCATGATCAATGACCACATGCCAACAACCATGGTGGTGGCCGTGGGGCTAACCGCTAGAACACTTCTTCTCAGATTTCCCATGACAGTGACCATGTGGAACAACAGGGCTCCCAGAATGATTAAAAAAGTGGGGGTCAATATCTAGGTCAGCTGGGGTTAGAGAGAGCTCAATTACATCATTTTCTTGAGAAGGTTCTTGCCTACCTAGGCCCTAGATAGGAGAGTAGTCAACAGGTGGTCAGAGAAAGAGAAAACTCTCCTAGGAGGAGATATGTTACAGTAGAGCAGGAGTCTAATTCGATAGGTCATATGAGGGATCTTTTGAGGGCACGTCCTCTTACTTTTGATGGTTCTAGTGGTGGATTAGAGGGAAAGACTTGGTTGATTGATCTGGATAGGTTTTTTTCCATGCATTCGTATGGTAGCAACACCTTGAGGCAAGATGTGTAATCATGCACCTTAGAGGTTTTGCCTCTACATGCTGGCATTTGGAGGAACAAAAATTGCACCTTGATATTGGTTCAATTTCTTGGGAGATGTTCATGGAGAGATTCAGAGATTGTTTCTTATTGGATCATTGGAGACAACATCGTCCTGATGAGTTTCACAAGTTGAGACAAATGGCTATGTCGGTGGAGCAGTATGAGTGCAAGTTTTTTGAGCTTAAGTAGTATGTTGGTATCAACGATGATGAGGCTATGTTGCTGTGACATTTTATTAGGGGTTTGAATGCCCATATCAGTGGAGGAATCTGTGTCTTTGAGTTGAAGACCATTGAGGTGGCAGTAGAGAAATCATGTCTAGTAGAGGAGAATTTGGCCATGGCATTGGGAGGTCATACAGGTGTACAAATTGGTAGTGAACCTCCTATAGGATTTGGTTCACGAGGTGATCAGTCTCAAGCAACAAGCTCCTCTAGGATCCATCATGCACCTTCTAAGGGTGGGTAACAACAGCAGTAGCATTCTCAGACAAAACATAAGAACTTGTAGTCTCAACAAGGTGGTGGTTCTTAGTTTGGGAAAAACCCAAATTGGTGACGAAACAAGTGTAATAATTCTGATCAACTAGCACAGAGCACACAGACTGTAGCTAGTAGAGGTAGTTTCCAACAGTCTACTGCACCCCTAGGTGGTAGAGGATATGGCAGAGGTACAAGATGTTTCTCTTGCGGCTAGTAGGACCACATAGCTAGACAATGTCCTAAGAAGAACACAACAAGATTTAGTCAGAGGCCGACAACTTCAGAGTCGATAGTGGAGGATGAAGGTAGGTCCTAGGTGGAGGCTACAAGTGTGTTACAAGGTATTGATATCTAACTACAATAATGACACAATTTTTTTTAAAAAGAAATAACAAGAAATGGAAATCATATCTAAACATAACATATAAGCTAAGCTATGTCCTCTAAGGTTCCATGACTACATTACTAGCAAAACTATTACCAAGATCTAAACATACAACATGAATTTAACTAACATCAAGAGTTCATTTTAAATCCATCACATTAAATGAAATAACACATACATTTCCATATTATAACATTAGATAAGTAACCATCAAAGATCATTTATAAAGAACTAGAAAGTACTTATACAAATTCCCTTTCATGAGGGTACATCATTAAACTATTACAAGCTTACATCAATGCTTCCCTGAATACAACAGGAAGAATACATCAAGATTACATTACATGATACAAATGATATACAAGTTTAATACATAACATAAGCAACTGTCTCCTCGAATTGATACAAGATACAAAATCTGCTAGATGAGGTACATCCTTCATGCACACGATCAACATCAAGGGAAACACAATGGAGGAAAGAGCACAAACTTCCCAACCATGTGGAACCCTAAGGTCCACCCCCTTGCTAGGATATAACAATAAGGTCCTACTATGCAAAAAATCAAGACAATAGAACAACACAAAAGGACTAACATGGCTCCAACATAGCATAGTACAACATGAAAATCACATAACACAAACACCGCTTCTAGAGGCATGCACATAGGAAAGGGGAACACATGACTAGGGAATGCTAGGTTGCAATGGAGAAGTTGTCATTGCATGGTCCTGGCATGGCTTACCCTAACAATCTCTCACTAGATGTCAGCCCCCATCTATGGTTACCCTGCTAAACCTCTCTCTAGGTCTCGGCCCCATAAGGTGTAGAACCAACATTCCTTTTGTGAGGAAAAGGAAGTTGATTTTTCCATCTAGGCCTTGTCAACCCATCCTTAGCCTAAATGAGCACTATAGGCATGGGTGAGGCATCCAATTATCTTCATTAGTGTGAATTCTACCCAACCCCCTAATTCATTAATTTGGTTATCACTAAATTAAGGAACTCCCAAATGGGTTACCCTAGACACCGCTTTGGGTTCTGGGCCCCATTGAAAGCCACTCCCCCTACATGCAAATAAAATACCTAATACATCAAATAGGGTAAATCCATCTTGCACAAATTACATAACCACATGAACACACACATAGACCAAGACATGGACCATCTCGCTCACAAATCCAAACCATAATACTGAATAAGCAGTGCAAGGCTAAAGACCCTCATGTACACATCTCAAGTATATTATCAACCATTTCCAAGAAGAAACAATAATAAAACCCAACCAATAAGATCCTTTCCTAAGCCTCTGGAAGACTACCCTTAACTACATAGCACAAGGTTTCCACACTAGACAAAACTCCCCAAGTCACCTTAATTTCATTAATCAAACACTTTATTTAAAACAAGTACGCAAATAACCAATGTAACCAAGGTATCAATATATAGTAACAAATCATTGATTAAGTGATTGAAAAGGGAACAATATTTAAAAAGATCATCTCATTTATTTATTTGAATCAATCCTTTAAGAAGATCCCTACTCCCGACCCATGTTGGGTGTAGGATCCATCAAAGTACATTCTCCAGTGATCCGCTACACTTAGGTTGAAGATTGATTCGTCAGGGAATTCTGATACAAGTGGATTCTTTGAGTATATCGGTGCCTCCGCTAGTTGATCTGAAATTTCTTGTCCCTTAATGGCCTTGTGTTCCACATACTCAATGTCATCCTCTGTTAGTATCATAACCCACTTAGTTGTCTTCCCTATAAGAGTTGCTTTAGAAAGTAGGTATTTGAGCAGGTATGTCTTTGCAATGAGCTTTATTTGATGGGCTAGCATGTAATGTCTAAACTTTTTTGCTGAAAATACAACTACTAGACAAGATTTCTCAATGGAGGTGTAGTTCAGTTCATGGCCCACCATAGTCCTACTGATATAATAGATAGCTCTCTCTTTTTCATTTTCATCATGATGTGCCAAAAGATCGTCGAGAGCTTCCATTGTTGCTAATATGCATAAGATAAAAGGTTTGTTTGGAATTAGTGGCATGAGGACTAGTAGCATGAGTAAGTATTCCTTGATCTTGTTGAAGGCTTGATCACATTTATCATCCCACTTGTACACTACCCCCTTGTGGAGTAGGTGATAATAGGGGAAGCCTTGTCTGCTAGTTGCGCTATGAATTGACGGATGGACTGGATTCTTCCTTGTAGGCCTCTTAGTTGTTTCACTGTCTTTGGTGCCTCCATTTTGAGAATTTCCTTGACCTTATCAAGATTTATCTCAATCCCTCTCATTGACATGATATACCTGAGGAGCTTCCCTGACTGTACTCTGAAGACACACTTCTTTGGATTGATTTTGACTTTGTAGTCCTCTAACCTATCAAAGATGGAGCCCAATGCAGCTATGTGATCTTGTATTTTCTTGGATTTAGCCAATATATCATCCATGTAATCTTCCACAATTTTTTGTATCATGTCATGAAAGATTAGTGTCATGGCCCTTTGATAGGTTGCTCCTGCTTTTTTCAACCCAAATGACATCATATTCCAGCAATATGTCCCCCATGGGCAAGTGAAGGTCATTTTATGTTGGTCATCTTTTTCTATCATGATCTGGTTATAACCTGAGAATCCATCCATCAATGATAGCATCTCATGTCTTGTTGTCATGTCCACGATCATGTCAATGTTTGGAAGTGGAAAGTCATCCTTGGGACATGCTTTTTTTAGATCTCTGAAGTATGTGCAGATATGGATGCCCCTAGTGGGGTTTGAAATAGGTACCAAGTTTGAGACCCATTCGGGATAATCGATCAATTGTATGAACCCTGCATCTAGGAGCTTTTCCAATTCCATTTTGACCAATAATGCTATCTAGGGATGCATCTTTCTGAGATTTTGTCTCACTAGCTTTGCTTCGAGGTATACAACTAGATGATGAACCACAACTTCTGGATCAAGCCCAGGCATGTCAGCATAGGTCCATGCAAATTTTACTTTCCTTTCTCTTAGGAAAGTAGCCAAGAGTTCTTGTTCTTCTATGAGTAGTGACTCTACATAAAATGTTATGTGTGGCAATTCCTCTGTTCCCAGGTTGACTGGGTTGCACTTTTCTACTAGGACTACTGACTTTTCCTAATGAATTGCACTAAGAGGAAGAGTGAATCCTTCATCCTCTAGTGCCTCAGAGAGGTTTTCACCATTGGATACGCCCTTTATTTTTACTCTTTTTGGGTTAGAGAGTGCCACAGTGTGGTTTTCACTCAAAGACCTAGAGATTATTCTCATATTTTTGCTTTTGCGACTGAAGGATTCATTTGCTTCCTTGTAGTAGGAATGTGTGTCTAGTATGATGTCAAACCTACCCTTGTGATCTCCATATGGTATCATATCCCGCAATCCCATGAATTCTGAGAGCGCCTCATCATTTTTGAATGTCATCATTTTTGAATGTCTCCAAAATTGGTGGTCCTCGTTGGTTGTAATTGATGAGTTGAGGGTAGACTAGGTTTATTTCATGGGTCTAATGGTTTGACTCGAAAGACAGGGTACTAATCATGAGCATGGAGGAATCTTCAAAAAGCATGGGAAAGTCTGTTATGGGATCCTCATCACTAGTACACACATCAGTTATGTCAAAGGTAAAGTTATCTATGACTCGACCTGTGGATACTAGTAATTGAAGGGTGGATGTTGATTGCTGAGGGGGAGTTTTGACCTTCTTAATAGATGCAACTTTTCCAAGTATGGTCACCTTCAGAGGGGTACATCTGAGCCCAATATTTCTCATACGCTTCTCAGGAATGAGAGGTACTAGAATCCTATTGTCATTCTGTCCAAGTTTCTTGTTTCTATTATAGCCCATACCAAGCATCATTTGTAATCCTTTGTTGCTCTCATCCATGGGAAGATCAGGCGTGTTCCTTTCATCTTGGTACAACAAGCTTGATATGTCTTTCTTATCTACTATTTCTTGAATTAGATCCCCCCAACATCTGAATCTAGAAGGGTTTGCTTTGAAATTTTGGGATAATGTTTCAATTGGTTGGGGTTTTCCATGAGACCTTGGAGATTGAGGTAATTCTCCTATGATGAAAGCAATTTTCTTCATTCTGTAATCCCCACACCCATTGTCTTGGATAATGACCTTAATTTCAAATATATCAAGAATGGTGGGTGTCTTTGTCTTATAAGTGGAGGCTAATGTAGCTGGGTCTACATACAGAGTGGTAGGGCCTTCATCGTTCTTTGGGACTTGGGGGATTTTATAGTATTTTTCTTCCAATATTTTGCAGTAAGCAAAGGGTTTAGGATCACCATGGACCATACGTAACCTCTTGATTTTGATATGTGAATTTGATGCACTGGTGGAAGGTAGATGTAACTGCTTCCATCCCATGGATCCATGGACGCCCCAGGACAATGTTATAAGGAAAATCAAGGTCAAGGACCTAGCATGTGGTTTCCATAATGGCTAGCCCTACTTGAATAGGGATTTGTATAGTGCCCTGAGACACCCTTTCCTTATCATCATATGCTCTGATTGTGATTCCCTTACCCTTTTCAATGGTATCTTTTGAGAATCCCAGATTCTTTATTATTTTGAGGGAACAAATGTTTAGACCTGCATCCCCATCCACCAAGACCCTCTTGACTGTTAGTGTAATTAATTAATTATTACACTAGCATAAGTTAACTTAGGTCATACATCATTTAGTCCTAGGTTGCATTTTAGTAAATCATTTAATAATAGGGTAATTTCCCCTTCCTTGTTTGTAGGGATAAGATTCCTTCTAGAAGATGAGTTGTCCTTCTAGAACTTATCTCAACATTTAATAATTTCCTAGATAGGGTTCACATGTTGTCACATGTTGTTAGATCATGACACATGGCAACATCTCTTGCATCTTAGTTTTGTCCTTTCCTATATAATCAAGCATTTTGTTCATTTGTAACATATCAATTAATCATATCATCAATATAGAATCTCTATTATGCATGACTAGTTGCAACACTTTCTATGTGGTTGATTATCTTTCCTGGCAAGGGTCCTTCATTGAAGATTCTGGAGCTTCAGGGACTGTGCATCCATAATCTCAACATTGACTTTGTTTTTATGAACCAAGACTTCAAGGTGAAGAGCGTGGTTATGAGATGGTTGGGCAAGGAAGTCTTTATCGGAGAATTTTAGGAGACTTGGGGTAGTGATATTTCTGACCATAGCCTGGAATTGGTTAGCATCAAGATCTGCAAAGATGGTGGATGAAGCTAATGCTTCCTCTAGGATTTTTCTATTTGCGGGTGATATCTTCAACAACTCCATGATGGAGATCTAGGTAGGGGTTCTTTTTAGTTGATCTAGGACATTGTAGCCATTTGGAATAGATCTCGAATTGGAAGTGGATACTCTAGGTGGTTGTGATGGTCCAACAATGGTGATTTTTCCATTGCGTGTGGTGACTCCACAATAAGCTTTGGATCCTTTGATATTAGTAACAGTGACCATTTCATCAATGGATGTGACAAAATGATCATACACATGGTTCACATTGGCATACTTGGTCTTTCCATGGTTGTTCCCCTGGTTATGATCTGACATTAGATTCGTGTATATTTTTAGGTCCTAATTTCCAGCTGGTTGTTCAACATTTATGATCTTGTCATCAATGAGGTCTTGGATCATATTTTTCAACCTCGTATAGTTGGCGGTGGTGTGCCCCTTGATTTTGTGAAAATCACAAAGGTGGTTTTCATTGTACCATGGTGGTTTCACTTGGGGTTCCTAATAGTTCTCATAAGTATGAATTTTGATGAGATTTTCATTTATTAGTTTCTTCATGACCGATTCAATTGGTTCCCCAAGGGCTGTGTACTTTTTCTTGGGGGTATTTTTGTTTCATGGGGGTGGTCCTCCTTAATTATTTAGGTTGTTGACTTGATTATTGGGTGGTTGTTGTGATACCGCACTGGCTTGCGTATTGTTATGATTATTGTTTTTCGATTGTTGGTATGTTTGGGTGTTTTGTTTTGGAGCACTGATTATGACCTTAGCATCCACCACACCATCATTAGTGACATTTTTGTTCCTTTCCCATGTGTGAGGTTTCTCATTATAGCTGGTGGATGGGTGATTGCCTTGATATGTGGGTGTTTCCCCTTGTGCAATAAGGGCTCGTTTGATGTTGAGTGCCTTGGGGATCAGTTGGTCATAAGTGGTGATATATTTCACCTTAAGATGGAACACCAAGGTTTTCTCCAAGTTGGTGATGATGGTGCAAACTTGTTGTTCTTCTGGCATGGCCCATTTCCTCCTATTGGCCTTGGATCGCCATCGTTGCAAGAAGGAAGTGAATGATTCCCCCTTAGCTTGTTTAATAGCAGATAGTTCCCCTAGACTAACATCCATACCAATATTGAATGCATATTTTTTTATGAATGCATCTATAATCTCTTGGAGCTTTTTGATGCCAAGAGGAAGGCGAGAGAACCACTCCATGGAAGGGCCAACCAAACTTCAAGGAAATAGCCACATCAGATATGTATCGTCATATGCAACCTCCATCCAATGTACTTGGAACTCCCTGATGTGATCTTCAGGGTTTCTCGTCCCATGATATTTGTCGAATTTAGGGATTTCAAACCCCTTTGGGAATAATACCATTGCAAGGATTTTCTCAAACAGATAGGGACACAAATTGCTTGGTGTCTTGTGGTTTTCCCTAACTAAAGATCTAGCACTTGCTGTGAGAGCAACTTAATTTGTGTTGTTACATCATTTTGTGGATCAGGGGGTGCAGTGGATGTGTTTTGAATTGGAAAAAATGTTTGATTGAGTGGTAGAGTGTTGGGTGTGTTGGTGGGAGTTTGTTGCAAGCTTTGTTGTGTGACCAAGGCTTGCTGATATGTCTGCATTTGTTGTTGCGCCAACAATGCTTGTTGTTGGTCTTACTTTTGTTGTGCCAACAATGCTTTTTGTTGTTGTTGTGCCAAAAATGCTTGTTGTTGGTCTTGTTGTTGTTGTTGTGTCAACAACACTTGTTGTTGGTCTTGCTATTGTTGTGGCAACAATGCTTGTTGGGCTAGTAATGTTGCTTCTTGTTAGGCTTGGTACTATTACAAGGCTTGCTAATATGCTTGTTGTTGGGTTGCTTGCAGTTGTGTCTGGTATTAAGCTTGTGCTTGTGCTTCTTGAGCTTGGTATTGGGCTTGCGCCTGAGTTTGAGCTTGCGCCTATTGGGTAGCCTATGCAGCTTGTGCTGCTTGAGCAGCTTGACCTTCCTACACAGCTTGGGTGGCTTGGGAAGCTTGGGAAACTTGTTGTTGTTGCAACAAGACTTGAGCTTGAGCAAACCGCTATGCTTGTTGTGCTTGAAATTTCCGATATGCCTTTTGATAGGCCTGTTGTGCTACTTGCAATGTGATGCTATATTAATTGGCCACATTTCATCTTGGTGGAAGTGGTGGTGGTAGATTTAGAATGGTGTTTATGGTTGTGTTGAGAGGTGTCATCGTATTGATGGTGGGAATTTTCATGGTGGATGGTGTGATTGATATGCTTGGTCCTTGAGAGACCGTGTTTATGGATGGTACAGTGATTGATTTTATTGTTTGGATGGTTTCCATCTGTTGTTACGATATCGATGGGAAGATCAGAGGATTTGGTACGATGTTTTGATTAATGATTGGGGGGTTGCTTTGACTTTGATTGAGTGGTGGTAAATGAGGTATCCCTAAATTGAGAGGTGGTGCAGATGTTAATGGAAAAGGTGGAAGTGGTGGAAAAATGGGTGGTGTGTTCCCTTGTGGAAATGATGATGATGAGGAGTCAAAGATGCCCCCTTGCTCGAATAGCCCACCTTCTCCTTGCGAAGTCATAGGGAGAGACATTTGTGTGTTGAGAGGATATGTTAGCGTTGCGTGAAAGGAGGATGATGGGTCATTGGGGTCTTGAAAGGTAAGAGAAACATATGGGTGTAGCGGATTTTGAGGAATGGATTGACCCAAGATGGTGTTTGCGTCCAAATCTTGGTTGTTCACAAGGGGATGTGTTTGTAGTGCCTGAAGCAATGAGATCCCCTTGTTGACAATTGGTTGAGTTGGAGCAATGGATGTTGTGATTTGAGGGATGGTTTGAGTGATGCTTTAAAATGGAGGTGTGGATAATATTGGGGGTGTGGATGAAATTGGGGATATAATCCCAAGAGGCTTCTCCACAAGAGTTCTCATATCGTTTTCAGAAGGGAGTTTAGCACCTTCCTTAGCCAATTCTAGCATGTATTGGGAGGGATTGAGTCTCATCATGGTATTGAAAATTTTGTGAGTTTTAGGATTTTGGACCATCTCAATGATTTCATATTGTGTCATCCCTAAGACATTATTAGTGATGTCTTCTACTTGACCTTCCTCTTGAGAATCTTGTGGAAGTGGAGGAAGATTGAGCATGAGATTGCTAGATCCAATAAGATTGATTTCGGAAGTGGTTTGACTCAATTCACTCAAAGTGGATGTTTCTTTGTTTGTTTCCATGTTCTTCTTGTGTTGAGATCTAGTTTGAACCATAAAATGAGGATCAATTTTCAAGAATGTATGAGATGAACCTCTAATTCTTTAGATTGGTCTAATATTTAGGTACAAAAAGAAAGTATAAGATAATAAGGATAAAAAGGATGGTGATGGGATGATGAGATATGAATGATTGGTGGATGATTGGAACTCTTAGGAAACCTTGAAGAGGATACTAAACTTTAGGACTTTGGTTTTGATGTTTGATTTGATTTTGGATTTTGATTTTTGGACTGATTTGATTTGATTTTGATTAGATTTGGTTTGGATAATGAACTCATAAACTCTAAGAGGTTAGATGATAATTTGACTAAGTGTGTAAAGAAAGATTCATCTACACACACATAATCAAACAAGATGATTTTTATTTGATTCAAAGATTTTCACAAAGTTTAGCATAAAGGATTTTTTCAAGATTTCCAAGAGTTGTTTGTGAGGTGATTTTGATTTGATTTTGATGCTTGAAGGATGGATGAGAGTGTTTTGATTTTGATCCTAAGGGACTTCGAGAGACTTTGTTTACTAGACCAAGGTGTTGAAGAACATGCTAATACTTCCTATGTGAGATACTCAAACCTTTGAACACTTGGATTTTGACAATAGTAAAATGAATACAAATTTGGATTGTTCCTTGATGCATGTTTGTAAAAGTTTAAGGTCAATCTTTCTCTAAATTTGTACAGCATAGACAACCTTTTCTTGCGAGATTTTTGACTAAGAGCTTTGGACTTTGGTTTTCAGATTTTGATCTTTTAGGAAATCATCTAAAAAAGCACATGTGTGGGGTCCAATTGTTTCTTATCTTTTCTTAATGAGTTATTTTTACCACAAACACTTTCTTGATTAGGTTTTCAAGCTAAATGTCCAATGTCCCAATTTCTTTTCATCCCACAAAGTCCATTATGTGGAAATCAAGGAAATTTAAAAAAAAACATCCTATTGTTGACTTGAGTGAGCAAATTGAGATGTAAACTCAAATGTTTAGAAGCCTCTAAGGATAGAATCCCTAGGGAAAGCAATAACACTTGAATTTTTTCAATGGAATTTGCTTCCTAAAGGGTTTGAAATTTTATGATCACATTTGAATGTTTGTTTTCTAATGTTTAAGATCCAAGCAAAGTGTTTTTATTCCAAGAACATGCACACCCCTATGGATAAAAAGGAAATATTTTTTGAATCTCCACTTGGATAAATCCATCTACGCCTACTCTTAGCAGATGATTAGATGCTTGACCACACTGGCTCCCCTCTATGACACACACTTCTCGGGTTAGCTAAGCATTAGTACCCACGAAACTACCATGGACTACTTCTCATCTCTACGAAGAGTCATAAAAAATGTGGGGTAGCTTCAGAGGTCTGACCTCTTACACCAACAAATAGATTAAGGATTTGGGGCCTTCTAAACAAAAGGTTCTAGTATAGGCATTTCATTCATGGGGGATCATCCATATGACAAGAGACCATTGTTTCCCTTCTTGTCGGAACAATCCTCATTATACTTGAACTTTCCTCAGGTATCCACACTTATATCCTAGGTGGAAGTCACTTGGCTTTAGCGTGTTCCCGGTTTGGTTGTTCCTTAGGGTGATTAATTTTTCCCACTAGGAAGGCCCTCTAAGGATAAACAAAAGCAAGCAAGCACATTCGTAGTTCAATCAATCTTTGTTGAGAAACAAAGAGAGAAAAAATGCAATATACTCCACTCACACTCGCAAGATTTTGTTCAATTTTAGAATCCAAATTGAAGTGTGGAGGAAATCACTTATACAACTTAATATCATAAAAATTCTTTTGATTCTCAATATTTTTGTGAGGTGCGAGAGAAGCGCATACGTCTTTTAGATGATATTACTTTGGATAAGAGATTACAAAACATAAAGGCACATGTTCATTTTAACCCTTCAAAGGAAGAATTGGATTCTTTAAAAGAACCAAAAGGAAATATGAGAGTTGCTTGTTCAATTTTTAAGCCTTAAAAAAATCTAGTAAATTAAGGTTCTTTTTAATGCCTTTTTTTTGTTCTTTTTAGAACCCAAACAAAAATTAGTGAGCCCTAAAGCTTGAAAGATAGAAAATCCTTAGTATAATTTCTCCCCAAGAGTGTTTAAAAATACTTGATATAATGAAATGATGATGTCATAGAGAAGCCTTCATTTTTGTTTCCCCCCTTCACTTTTGATCAAGCCAACCTACAAAAACTGGTTAAAACTACAGAAACAGAAGCCAAAAACCAGTTAGTAGTCAAAAGCAACCAAAATGAAAAAAACACATGTTGAAATTAATTTGACAAGTGCCTTTTACCCAACTCCAATGTCGCAGTCTGTAGAGGCGACACAGTTTGAAGAAGTCAGTGGCACTGTTTAGTGCCATTGGGGATTGATAGTGGTGGATTGTGGAAAACCACTGAGCGCAAATGTGGCGCGGTATTGACCAACGAAGCAATTTGGAATTTAGGTGCCCAGTCAACTCAAGCGTCGCTGTTTGGAATTCCAATTTATGGGCAGGAAGAAGCCAACATTGTGGTTTGGATTTTGATAGCAGTGCTAAATGGCACTGCTAGACTAATAGCGGTGTAGTTCTTCTGTCAGCAGTGCACTTTTCTTGTAGACACAAAAACTTAAAAACACCATAGAATTTCTCAAAAAAATGTGTTAGATTCTTCAAGTTTTCCCTCCTTCTAGCGCCAAAATGTGAATGGTGATCCTAGACCTACACAAACCCAAAGAATAAACAAACAATTAGTCCATTATGCAAGTTAAATCAACATTCCCCATAGAATTCATTTGAAATACACAAAACAAGAAATAGAATGATGAACACAAATAAAAGCTTTCAAATCCTATTTAATGCAAGCAAACTCTCAATCCCATGGGGGAATTGGTAGAATTTTGATGTGGAAAATGGACCTTTCCCAATCCCTTATAAGCTTGGATGATGACTTGATGAAGATTTGATGCTTCCTTGGTGAAATTCTTGCATAACCTAGCTATGAAAATGTAAAAATGGATGCACAATGGATTAGAAAATTGAAAATCTCAAGATAATGTCTTTGCATGAAGTTGTGGATCCAAAATCCAAATGAGAGCCTCTTATTTATAGATGAGAATGATGGAGGATGAGGTAAAATGGATGAATGTGGAACAAAAGACCAACCAATAGCATGAAGCCACTTGTCAACATGTGAGTGGACAAAGGTGGAGCACATTTTGGTGAATGTGCAATTAAATGCAATTAGGTAGAATTTCAAAATGGATGAAATGACAAGTTGGAGGGAGAAGAAAATGAAGTTAATGCCACTTGTCTCAAGGCAAAGGACATGTAAGAAACTTAAATGCCTTGTTGGATGTACACACTCTTTTGGAGGGATTTTTCAAACTTGGAGAATATTCCCTATTTTGATGCCTTTTTGAAAGTAATTGAAGATTTAATAAATCAATTGAGATGATTTTCATGAGAAAGTTGCAAAATATATAGGATTTGAATGATTAAGACTAGCATTAATCAAGATTTGATTAATTAAGAGGGAGATTAGTTGATTTGACCATTTTGACTTAGGCTTTTCGATTAATTTAAATCAAAATGAGAGGAATATGATTTAGATTTAATTAAATAAAGATTTTGATTTATTTAATTAAAGAGGGATGATGTTAGATTAAATCAAATGAATATTCATTTATTTAATTTAATAGAATGACTTTAGAGATTTAATTAAATTAAATAAATTATTTAATTAAAGGGAGACTATAGAAGCTAATTAAATAAAATGATTTATTTAATTAACAGGAGATGATGAATTAATTAGATTAAAAAATGATTTATTTAATTAAGAGATGAAATGTGATGAATTTAATTAAATAAATATTATTTAATTAAATAACTAGCAAAGGAGATGATTCGAGACAGAGCGGTGTTAGTAATCAGGATCAGGTGTATAAGATCAATCGGTACATTTTCCGTCTCTACACTCTTCATCCCTGTTGTCTTAGCGTTTTCAAGTCTTGAAGTGACTGCAACTTCCATAATCTTGTCTTCCTCTATCTTTATAAACTCTTTCTTGCCTAACATGATCACCTTTGCTGCCTTACCCTATCCTCTATCATCTTCTAGTAATGGAGTCAAAGTGAAAGTGTTTCCATCCTTTTCAATCTGATAAGTATTGTTTCTACCATCATAAATTGCATGCCTATCAAACTTCCATGGTCTTCCTAGCAACAAGTGACACATATCCATAGGGAACACATCACACAAAATCCTATCCTTGTATCCACCTATATTGAATTCAACCCAAGCTTGCTCATTCACCAAAACAAACTGACTTTCATTCAACCAAGAAACTTTATAAGGTGTTTCGTGAGGTACCTTTTCCAACTTCAGTTTACCAACCATTTCATTAGACACCATGTTATCAGTACTCCCTAAATCTATTACTACTTTACATACCTTTCCATTGAATTTGCAAGTTGTCCTGAATAGTGTCTTTCTTTGTGTTGTCTCCTTCTCCATGGATGCTTTGAGGAGTTTTCTTCTCACCATTAATGATTCGCCCACTTTTGGAGCAACAATCTCATTAGGAGAGTTAACACTCACAATCTTCCTCTTGCACCAACTGAACTCTTTTATCACCACCACTTGAAGTAGAAGCTTGTTTCTCTGGACACTTCCATGCTATATGGCCAAACTGATTGCAATGGTAACATCTTCCTGAAAATGAGCTTGAACCTCTACCTTGTCCACCAAATCTTCCTCTAAAACCTCTAAATCCACCTCTTTGATTAGTAACTTGTTCTTTTCTTTTACTTGCATCTTCTTGGTCTTTATAGGACTTCCTTAAACCTCTTCCTCTACTAGTGCTACCTTTGCATCTTCCTTGTCTTTCTTTCCTTCTTTATAACTTCTCCTCTTCCCTAGCATCCAACTAAAATCATTCCTCAACCGTCCTAGGAGTAGCCAAACTCAATTCATCTTGAATTTGAAACCTTAATATATTCATGTACCTTGCTATCTTCTCATTTTTATCTTCAACATGACCAGCCCTAATACTTAATTTGTGAAATTCTTTAGTGTAGGCCATGACATCCTTAGATCCTTCTACCTTAAGTTTTGTAACTTCTTAAAAGTTTGTATTACATGATCACCTAGCAAGAATTGGCTCTTAATATTTGACACCATCCTATCCCATGAACTGATTTTTGTTTTTCCCCTTTTCACTCTTTCCTCTTCCACATAGTTCCACAATGTTAAAGCAGGACCTTTCAACTTGGTCTTATAAAACTTTACCTTTTGATCATCTGCAACCTCCTTGTACTCAAAGTATTTGTCCATTGCATCTATCCAATCCAAGACTTCTTCTACATCCAACTTCCCAGTATACATTGGAAAATCTATTTTCTCACCAGAAGCATCTCCTCTAATAGCCTTGAGCATTTTCACCATCCTTCTTTCATCAGGGTCCAACTCATCATCTCCTTGGACTCTACTTGGAGGGTTTTCATCCTCACCCCCTTCCTCTTCCTCTCGGTCACTTTCCCCTTCAGTGGCCTTTCCTCTTCTTTGATTTATCTCCAATGCTGCAAATCTGGAAAAAAGTACTTGTGATTCTTTTAACAACCTTATTTCCCTACTAAGGGCTCCACTTCATTTATTAGGCATCTTGTCTTTTCAAATCACCACTTTTCCTTCCTCAAACTTCAACTTTTCCCCTTCAAAAGATCAAAAACCTATGCTCTGATACCACTTGATCTAGAACAGGGAGGATTTTTTCCAACAATCACAATTCAAGCTATTTCAAACTATTCTTCAACTTTCAAAACCCTTCCTTAGCAACTTTTCACAATTTCATCCTATTCTCTGTGTAGCATATCAAATAGAGAAAATTGTGCATATCTTTCAAAATACTCCTTAAACCCACAAAAGGATTTGCATTCTAGACACCCATTATGGCATACTTCACCATATCCCAAAATTTCATAGGGTCACTTTGCACCATCATCCTCAAATCTCTGCTGCTATGCTGCCCTTAAGTCCAATTAGGCCACTTTTCCAAAGCAACTTGGTAAAACTCCAAAAAAAAACCACTAAAATTTATTCCAATGTTCTCCCTAGACCACAAATGGTCTGAATCAATAGCTTTTCAACATATCCCAAAAGTTCATAGGGTCACTTTGGACCATCAACCCCAAATCTTTGTTGCTACACTGCCCTTAAGCCCAATTAGGCCACTTTTCCAAAGCAACTTGGTAAAAATCCACACAAAAACCACTAAAATTTATTCAAATGTTCTCTCTAGACCACAAATGGTCTGAATCAACAACTTTTTCCAATAGAAACCACCACAGGATCATCAAACTACAAAACCCTTGTTTAGGCCATTTTCATGCTTGAACAAGGAGGGTTTATTGGTTCTATCAACTCCAAGCCATAGTTCACCTTACCAACACATCAAAAAAACCCTATATGGTCCACACATGCTTCTCAAACTAACTCCCAACCTTTATCATTGCATTTTAATCAAACTCCAACTCTTAGCCATCAATTTTAAGCCAAAACCCATGAAATTTCAACTAGGGCAACATCAATAAACCTTCAAACCCTACTCCCTACTCTTGAAACTACATGAACACCTAACCCTACTTAAATGCACCCATTTAACCAAGTTGCAATTAATTCTACTAGTGGAATGGGTGATTAATGCATCTTATTCATTCTCAAACCCTCAAAACAGGGTTTTCAACCTATCCTCAGTAAAATGTTAATAAAATTCTTCAATCTCAATGAAATCCAACTAGACCAAATAAAAAATGAAGATACTTTATGCCTCCATCAAATTCAACAAACTTTAGATCAATATACCCCTGTACGGAGTCATACAGTAACCTAGGGCAGCAAATTTAACTGGAAACACAGAAAAAAGAGAGTTTCTTATTGCTTTCTTTCAAAAAATGAACACCAGAAGACTACCTCAAAGATTGTGAGGTCTATTTAACCATTACACATCAAAACCAAACCAAACCAACCCAATCAACTCTAACCAACATTTTAACTTCTTGACCGTTGGACTTCCACTTCTTGCATTTTTGCAATTTTTGCAAGATTTTACAACATTTACAAAATGGATCCCAAATGACTCAAACTACATTTAAAATGGTCTATTATGACCTTATTAGATAAAATTAAACTCAATCACACCAAAAACTTAACCTAGGACCATATTTACACAAGTTGACATGCTGCCCCTGCACCATAGGGGACCATACGTTATCTTCGTTCAACAATTTCCATTAGGTTTAAGGCACACTCAAACCTGTCAATATAGGTGGAGTTGATGCCTGGCACCTACAACCTACAACAACCAAAATAGTTGAACATATATATACAATCATACAGTCAGACACACTGTGAAAGGAAATCACAGCGTAGCAAGGTACTCATGAATGAGTAATGTGACACTGTCCCTTTCACTAAGACACATCAAACAAGTAACCACATCAATGCATAACAAATAGTTACATAACCAACAACATAGAAAAATCACTAGATAATCACATAGTAACCATGATCAGATAAACGCATAATGCTCATAATTAAATTAATCCACATAAACTATTAAGTCCATAAAACTTTCATAACATGTGCATAACTCAAGTAATAGAAATATCACCAAATTATCATCAAAGTGTCATCAAAGTAATAAATCTAACATCAACAAAGTATGATAATGTCTATCCTAACAGAACAACTATCAATCTTACAGAGAACAACATGAGGTGCACTACAATTTATTTGCTCACATCATTTAATTATTTAGCATGGCATCAAAATGCATGGAGTATTCTAATGACTAAAGGTCACTCTCTATATGTTGAACATAAGGTACCCGAACCTACAAATGTAGATAAAATGATAAAATGGATTATTGAACATACCAAATCTATTGGATGTCTTCGTAGAATAGTTTCTTAAGATTTTTTTTTCAAATTGAATCATGTAAGAATTTTGATGAAGCTTGGAATAAATTGAAAAAATTATATGGTACTATAGATGAAGAGGCTATCAAATTTATAATGAATTGATGATCCTTGATCCTAATAACTTTAGCATCCAAGACCACATCACTAAGGTTAATGATCTAAGAGAGCAATGTAAAGCATGTGGAATTGATAAGGACATTCAGTTGGTCTACAATACACTGGACAAACTTGGTCCTGATTATGCTTCTTTTGTATCTATCTTTCATACTTGTAGGTTGACTATGGGGTCTACATATGCTACACCTTCATTTGCATCATTTTTTGAGATGCTAATACATGAGAAACAAAATATTATCTCAATGGGTCTCATCAAGACTTCTAAATCTTAGGTATTGTTGGTAAAAAAAAAGAATCAAATAAGAAACAAAAGAAAAATAATAATAATCCACATTCAGATCAACCAAAGGATAAATTTTCTTCCATAGAGAAATCACCTAAGAAGGAGAACACAACTTGTTCATATCGCAAGAAGCTTGGACATGATGAACATTCTCGTTATAAGAAGGATATTGATGTGTTGAAACATCTTCTCAAAAATAATCAAATTTATTTACCTTCCAGAATGTTTGAGGCAACTTCTTCTTCTTCTTCAAAATAGTCTAAAAAGGACAAAGGCCATGCTAGTTTGGCTTCTACATCAAGAAATAAAAATCTCTTTGTGCTACTACAATTCTTGGATCAAGGAGATGGCTTCTAGATTTAGGAGCATCTCATCATATGACATCTTCACAATCTATATTCTCTTCTTTTGAGCCTTGTGCTATGTATTTTATTTTGATGGGAAACAATACATATATGAGTGTAATTTAGAAGGGATCTATTGATATTGGGGAGGGAAACTTCAATGATGTTTTGTGTGTACCTCATTTTTCAAACAATCTTCTTTCCATCTATCAGATTACACATGGTGGAGATGGGATGACTGTGGAATTTACTCCTGATTCACTTATCATTAGATACTTGAAGAGTAGAGAGATTCTTGCTACTAGGATGGTTGATCATTCATCTCGGTTGTACACCTTTGTAGATTTTACTTATGATGATGGCATTGTTCCTTCGGCTGTTGATCACACTTCTAGTGTGAACCATGATTCAAAGGAGACATTTTGCTTCTTGAACTTGGGTTTTCTCACATCGAATCCCATTATTGATCCATGCATTCGATCTCCTCCATCTACTGTTGCATTTGATGATGCTTGTATTGCTACAGATGTGGCTTCTTGTGATTTAGTGTAGCAAGATCTGCATCATCTTCTAGCTACATCTACTTGGGATGCATACTTGAAAGACATTGGTGGATTGTTTGCTGAGTCACATATTTTTTATTTGGGAGACACCATTAATTGAATACATCTCTTTGATGAAGATGATTCTTCTTCAATTGGTATGATGGAACACTTTGACCATCTTGTTCATTCTCTACATGATAATTCTTTTCAATTTGACATGAGTGTGGATACTTTGGACAAAATTTGGAGGATGCTTCTTTGTCTTCAGAGGAGACATCTTTATCTTTAGATTCTATTATACATTCATCTCTACTAGATGTTAGATTGAAATTTTCAGCTGTGCGGCATAGAATGCATGTTTGGAGTGTGTCATCTTTCAGCATCGACATGGAGACACTTCAAACATAGTTTGGAGACATCACACATCATTCTTTCTCCTACATCTTCCTTTCAAGAATGGGAAGACATCTTGCATATCATCTAGGTTTTATTTCTTCCTAAGGGGAGGAATTTTGTTTGACGATATTGGATCATGTTCAACATTCAATGTCAAGCTTCTACCATTGTAGGAGACTCACCATTGAGGGGGGTTGCATGGTCTCTCTTCTTCTTCTCTCTTATGGGGGGGTATTTTTCCTCATATGGGGTTTTGGCCTTCTCATTATTCATTGAGAGTATTTTACTTTCATATCTCTTTTGGGGAGGAGCTTTTTCCTACTGGGTTTTCTATGTTTCTCCATTTTTGAGATATTTCATTTGCATTTGTACATGGGTACATAACATGGCCTCGTAGCCAGGACCCATCTTTGTGTCATTTGTATAATAATATTTTCCCTGAGTTGCACTTAAGTAGGGGTGTTGGTATGAATAAATGTCTTTTACCTTATTGATTCACTCACTAGGGACTTAGGGGACATATTCATATGTTTACTTAGGTTTTAAGATTATTTATAGAAGACTTAGTTGTCATGTCTAGATCTTATCTTTTTTACTTTTATGTCAAGTTAGTTGTCTCATGTCATAGGATTAAGACACTTGTCATGATCTTGTCTAATCCTATGTCTCACCTTGGCTATATAACCAAGGGGTTCTCATTTGTAATTCAATTCCATTGGATTCAAATCTAATACCATTGCAATATTGGGTATTGTATATTGGCCATATTACTTGCATCCATTATTGAAAATTTATGCTCTTGCTTTTCTCTCTTGTAGAAGGTTGTTTTTGGTTTTGCAGGTGATCCTAGAGGATTGAGTCTTTGAGTGACTCTAAAAAATATATAATTTATATTATATTATTATTAATATATAAAATATAATTGTTGCAAGTATGAGAAGTTGGTGTTGTCATTGATGACTGGTGATGGTTGAGAAGTTGTGTTAATGCTTTGATTAGTTTCATTATGTTGTCATTACTAAGTGCTACTGGTGACAACCTCTAGTGTTGATTTGATAAGATTTTTTTTGTGTATGTTGTTGGTATAGTGATGATGAGGAAGTGTTGAAGATGATGGGTATGTTTCTCTGATGCTTGGTTTCCAAGTTCTTTTGAGAAAATTTGAATAAAAGAGGAAATAGTGTGTTAGTCAGAGGTGTTCTGATATACAGTGTGGTGTTCTAGTTTTGGTTTGCATTTCTTCCAACTTGAAGATCTCTTGTGCGGTTTGAATAAGTTGTTCACAGGTGTTCAAAGGTTCTATATCTAGAATTTCTTGGTTTGGATGATTGTGCAGAAGAAGTTTTGTTCACCAGTGTGTGAATTGTATGTTACAGTGGTCTCTAGAGAAATTGTTTTGCTCCATATTTCTCCACAGTTTGGTTTTTGGTCTTGCAGTTCTGTAAGTATGCTAATAATGATCATATCTACCTTCAGTCAAGTTTTATCATGGTTTAGTGCTTCAAAAGTTGATTTCTTGAGTTACAGAGTATAGAAGATTGTTTGAGTGTACTAGGTGTGTACATTCTTCAAGTGAAATTTTTTGCAAAGGAATTTGTTAGATTTTAGGTGTTTGTGGAATATTCCGGATTGTATTCAAGTATTGTGTGTGGTTTGTGAGTCATCTTTGGATTTGAGGAAGTGTGTACTTAAATGTTAATAGTGTTTACACTAGTTGAGATGACCTTGGGTGTTTACACTAATTGTGGATTTTATTTGGTAATTTTAGAAGCGTGGTGTTGTTTATATGTATAATTTGGGTTTGATTTAAGATATGGAGTGGTCCACTTTCATTCCTTTCCACTATGGGAATGCTTTGTTTTGACCTAATTTCAATTTGCACAGTGAAGGTGCATAGCTGACCTTAGAGAAATTTTTCAAGGTTGAAGATGATATAAATAAGTGTTGAGTTGATGAAAAATCGAGTCATGAAGTGTGTGATGTGAATTGTAGAGCTATGAAGTGTGAATTTGTGAAGTGTAGTGTGATCTTAATGAGTTCAACTACCGGAAGTAACGAGCAGAAGGTGTCTACAATCTTCAAAGAGACCGCAAATGTGTTGGTGATTATGTGGTGGATCTTTTCTATTACATTGAGATGGATTTCTCACTGTAACATCCTGCTTTCTTCTTTTATGTAATCTAGTAGTGAACCTTTAGTAGTGATCCTTTCTTTTGGGTAGTGAGCCCTCTAACAGTGAGCCCTTTTGTATTCGATGTTGCAATTACTTTATATTGTGAGCTAATCCTCACCATAGTTTTTCCCTTATTGGGTTTTCCACATAAATATGGTGTTCTATTGTGCACAGTGTTGTGTTTCAGTTTTCTATTATTTGCTTTCATGCTAAATTATTCTAACAGATTAAGGGTTAATTTAGTTGATGTGGATTTGAATGTTTATGAGGATTTTATGTACAACTGATTCACCTCTTTTCATTTTTCTTGTGTGCATTCAACAATTGGTAGTAGAGCAAGGTTCCTTGGAAGAAATATTAACTACTTGAGGTAGATCTGGGATGGTGCACAAGATAGATGCTCCTTTGTTTGATGGATCAGACAATGGTTTCTAGAAGACAAGGATGGAAGGTTTCCTAATATCTCTTGGATTTGGAGTTTGGAAGTCTGTTGAGATTGGATTTACTATGCCTACTGGTGGTCTAAAGATTGATGATGAGATCAAGGCCTATGAGAACAATGGAAAAGCAATATATTCTCTTTTAAGTGGTCTTTCTAACACTAAACTTGTGAGAATTTTGAGTTTGAAATCTGCTAGAGAGATCTGGACAAAGTTGGAAAGTGTTTAAGAAGGATATGATAAGGTTAAGAAAGCTAATATGTTGAATCCAGATATTACATTTGAGAACCTATAAATGTCTGAGATGAAAACATTACAAGCTACATGCAAAAGGTGGATGAAGTTTTCAATTCTATCAAAGGTCTTGGTGGAAATCTTGAAGAAGAAGAGGTGGAAAAAAGGTATTGAGAACTCTTCCTAAATATTATAGTCATAAAGTTTATGCTATTGAGGAAGTTCAATATTTAAGTAAATACTCTAGAGATCAGTTGTATGGTGCTTTATCTGCTTTTGAAATGAGATAATTTGGTACAAGTAATGTAAAAGTTGAGACTAATTTTAAGGATAGCATATCATAAAAGATTGAGGAATTAGATCAAGAGGATCTTGATGATGTTGAAGCAAAATTTTTGAGGAAAATGAAAAAGGGTATTGGTAAATACAAAGGTAGGTTACCTTTCAAATGTTTTAGTTGTGGTAAGATAGGTCATTATGCTTCAAGGTGTACAAACAAATCTTTTAACGACAAGAATAAATAAAACAAAGGAAAAGAAATTAAAAAAAGTTATTATATTAGAGAAGATGCAAGTATATTTGATGATGAATCTAATTATGGGGATGATGAAGATAGTGAATGCTTGTTCATTCCTATTAAATATTAAACTAATTCTACTAACTTTGAGAGATGTGTGAAGGAAAGTGCTCTAGAATTAGATCATAATGCTATGGTGACTGCTAGAAAAGAGAACAACTACTGGATTATTGACAATGGATGCTCAAATCATATGAATGGTGACAAAAGTAAGTTTGTTAAACTTTAGAAACATGAAGGAGTTATAGTTAAGTTTGGTGATGATACATCTCCTAAGATATGAGGAAAAGGTTATATTAGTTTTGATGGAAAGCATAATACATTGATGTTATTTATGTTAAGGCTTTAAGGTATAATCTCTTGAGTGTTGGAAAAATATACAACAAAGGATATAATCTTATGTTTTAGGATGATGGATGTGAGATAAAAAAAAGCTTCAGAACTATGGCTACTATTGGAAGAAGGACAAATATAAATGTTTACGAACATAAAGGTGTTGATGGTCACTTCTTTATGACTCAGATTAATGAAAGTTGGCTATGACATAGAAGGATGTGTCATATTAATTTTGATTTCCTAGTAAGGATTAACTTAGTTCAAGCTGTGAGAGATTTGCCAAGGATTACAAATCCCATTAATGTTGTCTACAAGGAATGTCAAATATGGAAGCAAGCAAAAAGAAGTTTCAAGGTCAATGACCAATCTATGACTGGATTTTTGGAGTTGGTGCATACAAAATTTTGTGGTCCTATCAGAGTAATAAGTCTTCAAGGTGATAGGTATTCCATGTTATTGATTATTGATTATTTTAGAATGACATGGGTTACTTTTCTCAAAGAAAAATTTGAATCTCTAGGTAAGATTAAAGCATTCAAAGTTATGGTTGAGAATGAAATGAATATGAAAATCAAGTGCTTGAGGGCTAACAGAGGTGGAGAGTTCACCTCCAATGAGTTTAACATTTTTTGTGAGAATCTTGGGATAAAGAGGCATTTCTCTTCCCCTAGGACTCCTCAGTAGAATGGAGTAGTTGAAAGAAAGAATAGGATTGTTCAAGAAGTTGCAAGAACAATTATGAAAGAAGAAAACCTATCGAAGTCTATTGGAGAGAAGCAATTCATACTATTTTTTGCATTCTTAACAGAGTTCAAGCAAGAGAAAATACTATAAAGACTCCATGTGAGTTTTGGTATGGAAGGATTCCTACTATCAAATACTTCAGAGTGTTTGGAAGCAAGTGTTATATCAAAAGAGATGAAGAAAACTTGAGAAATTTTGATACAAGATCTGATGAAGGTATCTTTGTTGCAAGAATAAAAGTTTTGTCATTAATGTCAACTGGTTAACTAGTTCTCAACTAGTTGTTGTTGTCATTGATGGTGTGGATAATGGTTATTGGTTGTATATGTCAAGTATATTGAGAAAATTGTAAAGGAAAAGGTTGCAGGTGTTCAGTGGTTGCTCTTGGATTTGCTGCTATATAGATGAGGATCTGAGGTATTGTTCATGGTTGTTGTAAGTTGCTATATCTAAAATTTGGGCTTCTAGATTGTTGTACAATGTGAGTTATGTTCACCATTTGTGAACTGTGTTTTTCAGTGTATCTGGTTGAGGTTCGAGAGAAATGTAGTTGCTTTGAATTTCTTCTTGTTCGAGTCTTATGACTTGTGGTTCTAGAGTTAAGTTGATATGATCATGTTGAAGATAATTTTGTTATCTGGAAGGATTGAATTGTTCTAAGGTTGCATGTACTTGATTGATTTATGTGTTTTACATTAGTTTGGTCAACCTTGTGTTTAACACTGATTTGAAGCTTATAGAAGCATATTGAAGTGTGTATTTGGGTCACCCTCATTCTAATTCCACCCTAGAATGTTTTGGTGTCGACCTAATTTGAATTTGTAAATGAAAATGGTGTATGGCTGACTTTGGATATGTTTCAAAGTTGAAGATGGTATAAATACATGATAAGATATTGGTGAAAGGTGTGCAATGAAATAGAGAAAGATAGATGCAAGATAGATTTGAATCAGTGTGTATGTAATGTGAGTTGGTGCAGATCAGTGCGAAGTCTAATTGTTGAGTTTTTGGAAGCAGTGAGTTGAAGGTGTATTCTATCATTCATGCATGTCTATAAGTGTGAGAAAATCATGGTGGAAATCTTTGTTGCATTGAAACTATTTTTCTCTGTGTAACAAATCTCTTCTATCTTCTTTGTATCTATGTGGCAGTGAGCCCTCCAGGTGGTTAACCCTTGTTGGATAGTGAGTCCTATTTTGGCAATGAGCCTTCTTTGGTAGTGAGCCTTTGTAATCAATTTTTATATTCTCTATATTGTGAGCTAATCCTCACTGTGGTTTTTCCCTTATTGGGTTTTCCATGTAAATATGGTGTTGTTGTGTATGTGATGTTTTTTCTTAGTTTTTTCCTTTGCACTTAATGATTAATCATATTAGCAGAATAAAGGATTTGTGATTGATTTAATTTTTGATGAAAGTTTTAAAGGTCAAATTTTGTGACAACTTATTTACCCCCCTCTTAGTTTTCTTGTTCAACAATCTTCCTTGGATATTCTACAAGAAGCAAAGCTTACTAGTGCTACAACAAGAAATTGAAGAGTATTATTGAAAGTGCAAATTTCAAGGTAGATGAAGACTTACAAAATAATTCCATGGTGATAGATGGATATGAATAAGATGATTCCTCTTGCAAATAAAATGATAGAGATGAAGATAAGCAAAAAGAAGTTTAGATAAAAGAGGAAGAAGCTCTAGAAAGGATCCCTAAGACCCCTAAGTATGTGCAGAAGAATCATTCTGAAGATTAGATCATTGCTAACAAAAGAAAAGGTGTGTTGAAAAGAAGAAAATTTGCTATGGTTGAAGAACAAGTGAAAAAATGGAAATAGGTGTTTCCCCAAATCTTTGGGAGATGGAGCATTAGGTTTTAGGACCTAGCCCTATTTCACTTAGTTTCACTCAAGGAAACCCTAGAGATCTCAATCCACGGATGGAATGAAGGATATCTGCTAAAGGTTGTCCTAGGGTGTGATAAAAGACTAAAAATTGGTTCACCACCAAGCTAGGGTTTGGAAAGACAAGTAACATGCAAGACCTAATCTCAAAACCTGATGATATGCAAAGCTTCACTAAATGACCTAAAAATGGATGCAAAATAGAATAGAAAACTAGAGAAGCAAAGAGGGACACCTAGAAACCTATAGCATCTTGAATGGAGACCTAAAATGTTGAAAACATTGAATTTAATGCATACTGGGACTCATACGCTAGGCTGGGTGATTTGGTCTCAGATTAGGGTTTCTAAGCAAGAATAGAAATTTGGTAGAGATAAGTTTGGAACACCTAAAAACTAGAAAGACCACTATACTAGGACTCATCTCCTAGAAGTGGTGTATTGATGTAGAGTAGGGGTGGACAACTCCAAACAATTCTTAAACAAGCAAACTTTCAATCTCTAAACATTCACATTATGGGTTTTCATTCATTAGGCCTCAATTTCCTAGTAGTACTTCAGATTTTGTAAAATGGACACAACTTCCCAAAAAAAATTGATCTCCAAAAGAAAAACCAAAATTTGGATACCCTTTATGGCTTTATTAAACATATGAAAAAATCAGATATGGTTACTTTGGAAGGAAAGGTTCAAAACTTGATTGTTCTACTCTTGACTAGGCTTGAAGTGGAGCAACAAATTCTTGCTTTTCGATCATAACTTTCAAACCAGACTTGATACCAAAAATATAAACATAGTTCTAGATACCATTTAGGCTTTATACAACATACTAAGAATTGGGGTAGGGTTGTTTTGAAACACAAGACTCAAATTTGTAGTGTTCTCCCTCAAATTAGGCCTACTAGGGTTTTTTAGACCTGTTTTAGTAAAATGGACACAACTTGCTAGAAACTTGATGAAATTACAGGAAACCAATGCCAATAGACACTAGATTCACATCTTTACCAAAAAAATTTTATTTGGAGTTACTATGGGATCATACAAATCTGTACTACATCAAAGAACAACAAAGAAACATTTAAAAATGCATAAAATAGAGGTATTTTTATTGCTTTAACTTCTAAAACTTCAACCACCACACCCTCCAACCATGTATTCGACCTTACAAATCGTTTTAAAAAAATTACAACCATTTTCCAATGGTTCTCAACCAACTTTTCAACTTACAACCATTCAAATTCGCTCATTTACAACTTATGACTTCATATTCCATGTTTTTGCAACTTTGCCAAATTGACAACATTTTACAAAATTGACAACTTTAAGCAACTTGACCCACCAACACTCCTAACGACCTAATATGGAGAAAAAAACATCTAAAATGGTCTTAGAAGACCTTATTACATGAGAAAACCACAAAAGTAAAACAAATGGACTCTTTTTCCTATTGAAGGCATGAAACTTGAGGGCGCCCCTGCACCATGTATCAATACTGCTTGGCCTTTTTGGAAATTCAAAGTCTAAATTTTCTCTTCAACCTATGCTCTATCTTCTCAACCTAATTTTTAGATCTGAAATGTTGAATTCTGCTATGTAGGTGTCTTTTAGTGATCTTCTATACAAGGTGACTTGGACAACTTTTCAACCTTGACAACTTATTCCAATATTTCTCTTCAATGTGTCTTCAACCTAGATCTAAAAATCACACACAAAAGAAAGGGAAAAATGTTGTTTTGTTAGTGGAAAGGGGTTTACCATGGTTAAACTCCATTTTCCTAATAAAAAATTGTAATGAAATCAAATGAAAGGAGGAGTGATGAATGGAAAAAATGATATGTTGCAACTCACCAAACCCTAGGAACAAAATACTCCAAACATGTACGAGATGGCTCCAATGGATGTGGATCTTGACTCTTGCTTGTATGGTATGAATTTTGAGTTGAATGCTTGCTTCAATCATGAAACTCTACATCATGAATGTTAGCTCAAAAACAAACATGATGCATGATGAGTTTGACATGATGCTTGATACTTGAATAATGCTCTAAAACACTTGATAATCAACTCTTTAATGCTCTTGTAAAATCTTGAATGCTATTGAATGCTCTTGTAAACTCCAAATTTCTATTAGGAATGCTCTCATGAAATTATTAGGTGAAAAGGAGTGAAATAACCTTGTATTTATACTTGTTTATGCCAAATTTCCCAAAATTACAACACTACATGTCGACATCAAATCTAGGAGAATAAAATACCACCAAGAATTTTAATTTAAATTATGTCTAAGCTAAGTGGGAATCATACACTAGAAGTAGCGTATGAGTCCGATTAGGCTGGGATTTGGGACACATTTTTCAAGAAATGTTTAAGTTAATGTGAAATCCAGATTGGGGCCCCAAAACTTAGGTGGGACCCATACACCCAAGGTGGCGTATGAATCCTAGATCACTAAATCTAGGCCATACAATCCAAAAACATTAATTTATGATTGGTCATTGAATATGTGTTGGGATTATCCTTGGAAAGATGCATTAATTAAGGCTTGTGGATGCAAAATAAGGCCAAATAAGGCATAAAAAATCCCAATTAATTAATAAAACCCTAGATTAGTGTGACAGCAAAATAAATCACTTTACAACACCCTAAATAAGACATAATTAAGTTCATTTAGTTTACAAGGGCCCAAAGAAGTGTGAAAATGTAAAGGGATACATTTTTCTACACTACATTTAGCCCCCACTTTAGTGAGAGGAGGAACTTGCTTCAAACTCACACTAAAGTAGATGAAATATGCATCAAGAGGGGTCCAAATGTACCAATGCTAGTAAGATAGAACAACAATGACCAAGAGGGTAGTGCAAGCCCCTAGGATCAAGATCCTATGGCAAACCAACATAGGCACAAAAGAACACACATGAAAATGATATAAGGAGCAAAAACAAGGTACAAGCATGCACTTCCAGAGATATAAAACAAAAAATTAAAAAAATGAAATGAAGAAACTTGTGGTTCTTTTTCTAGGGTTTAGGACCTAGAATGACAATCTTATCTCACTTTCATTCAAGAATAATCGCTTGAGATATCAATGCAAAGGAGAAAGAGATCTTGCAAGAGGGTTATCCTGGAGGCTGATTGTAAGCTAATGAGGGGTTCACCACCAAGAACTTGGAAAGAGTAATGAAATGCAAGATGCAACACTAAACCCTAATTCAATTTAATGACTTGCAAATGAAACAACACAGAAAACTATAGAAAGGAATATGTGCACCTAGAAATATGGAGATTCCTAAATGGAGGTCTGGAACACTATAAAATCTAAATTTAATGCTAAGTGGGACTGATTTTCCAAGTTGGGTGAATCAGTCTAGAATCTGGGTTTTTGTGCGGGAATAAGAATCTGCCAAATGGGTATCTAAATCTACAAAAAATTGAATTTTGACTGAAACTAGGACTCATTATCCAAAAGCGGTGAATCAGTCCAATTATGGTTTTCTACAACTTCAAAGTCTAATCATGCTCTTCTCTGTCTACTTTGTCCTTCCCGAGTGATTTTTGGATCCGAAACCCTGATTTGCAACATGTAGGTGTTCTCCAAGGCTTGATGAAAACTTTGACAACTTTTAATGATTTGGTAACTTTTCTTCAATCTTGCTCCTTAGGAGATCTACAACCTAGACCTATAAATCACACTCAAAGGAGAGGGAAAAATGTTGTTGGGTTAGTGGATAGGGGTTTTCCTTGGTGAAACCCCATTTTGGTAATTAAACCTTGAAATAGGAGTGGAGAATGATGAATGAACAAAATAAGATGTTGCAACTCACCAAACCCTATCAATGAAGTGCTAAAAACATGTGTGAGATGGCTCTAATGGATGTAGATCTTGACTCTTTCTTGGATAGGATAGATCATGAATGAAATGCTAGCTTGAATCATAAAGTCCTACATAACAATTGTTAGCTAAAAAATAAAATTGATGCATGAAATCTTTGACATGATGCTTAATACTTGAATGCTACTCTAAAATGCTCGATAATTTTCTCTTGAAGGCTCTTAAAAACACTTGAATACACTTGTAAACTCAACTTTGCTATAAGGATTCACATTCAACTTGCTAGGTCACTTGATTGCTTGTTAAGAGAAAATGAGTGAAAGAAACTTGTATTTATACTCAATTATGCAAGAATTTCCAAAATTACAACACTACAAGCTGACATCAGATCTAGGAGGATAAAATCCCACCAATAATTTGAATTAATTTTGATTTTCATCCAAATAGGACTCATTCTCCCAAGATGGCAAATGGGTCCCATTAGGCATAATTTTTGGGACCATTTTTTAAAATGCTTAGAAAGGTGTGAAATCAGGTTCGGGACCAAAAAAATATTGGTGGCACTTACCGCCCAAACTGGAAAATGAGTCCCAAATCACTAAATCTAGGCCACACAAGTTGAAAACACCTGAATTATGATTGGGTGATGATTTTTTTTGGGATTATCCTTCAAAAGATGCATTAAATGACAACCCTAAATAAGTGTGAAAGTATGTTACAACACTTTACAACATAAATTAAAGCATAAAGAAGCCCAATTATTTATGAAAACCCTAGAAAAGTGTGAAAGTATGTTACAACACTTTAGATAAGGCATGATTAAGGTTAAAAAGACGTTTATTAGGTGTAATTAATTAATAAAACCTTAGAAAGGTGTGAAAGTGTGTTACGACACTTCACAACACTTTAGCAAGGTACCATGTAAATTCATTAGTTCACAAGGGCCCAAGACCTAATGTTAATGTGTCAAACACATTACAACACTAAATCAAGGCATCATTAAGCTCAATTCAGCAAGGAGGGACCAAACAAGTGTGAAAATATCTCGATCACATTTTTTGACACTACATTTAGCCCCCACTTTAGTGAGAGGATGAACTTACTTCAAAATCACACTAAATTAGAAAAAATCACTTCAAGAGGGGTCCAAATGTACTAAAGCTATTAAGATAAGATGACAACGATCGAGAGGGGTGATCAAGCCCCCAGGATCAATATCCCATGACAAACCAACATAGGTGCAAAAGAACACACATGAAAATGATATAAAGAGTATCAACAAAGCACAAACATGCACTATCAAAGACTAAAAGAAAACGAAAAAGAAAAGGGGCGGATCAAGCTTCGATCGTTTGTCCATCGCAATGTGGATCAGATCTAGGCTATTTGTATGAAAAAAAATGCGAGTTCACTCTAAGGAAACAAAATTTCAGGCCATCCATTGGGTGAGAATTCCAAGAAGGTGAGACACATACACACACAGTTAGTATGCACTCACATACACACTCAAGTGGCTATGGGGAAAGTCATGCCTCAATCGGGCTTCCCACTCAACCATACCAAAGTTATACCTCCTTATAACTTTAATAAGGCGCCATGCAAAAAGTTATTTTTGAGCTTCATGAGACAAGCACAACTTTGTATGCTTGGATCTCATGAACAATGAACTTCGAGCTTCATGAGGTAAGCAAAACTCTGTATGCTTGGAACTCATGAACAAACAAGATGGCTCTACAGGCATGCAAGCTATGTTATGCAAGGTGGCCATATAAATGCAACAATAAGGAATGTTCAAAGGAGTCTTGCTTGGTTCATGTGAGGTCTTAACTTAGGGAATATTGTGCCTAATGTCTCCAAGAGAGGACCAATCAAAGAATAAAAGATTCACAACTTAGGGGATGCAGTGTGTCACATCAAGCCACTAAGAGGAATATAATATGCTAAGATAGATCACGTTCTTGAAGGACATCATACCCAATGTCATCCACAAAGTGAAAAACACATTGTATAAAGGAAGAAGACTGCACCATGAACCATGAGAAAGAAAAATGCAAAAGAATAATCCCAATGTATGCCTCCACTTTAAATAAATTGATAAACACCATACTGTGAGCAATTACTTTAAAGTAGCAGATGATAAATGAAAGCAGAAAAGGAAGAAATGAGAGATAACTTGGAAAGCCCTATGCCAAGTCATATATTTCCAAATAAAGATACGTCATGCAAAAGGAAAGGAAAAGAGAAAATGGATTGCCCCCAAAAATTCAAATCCAAACACATAAGGGATCTATGGATTTGGGGTTAGTATGTTCTTGCTACAATGTTTTTAAGAGAGCTCAGAACTATCATCATTCACTAAATACACATAATTGGAAGAATGACACAAAGAGACAAAAAACAAAGAAAAACCTTTCAGGTCAACATGGAAGAGACATGAATGTATCAATGCCTTGCATCATCCCCAAAAGGAAAACACAAGAAAAATGAAAAAGATAAAGGAATTTTTTTTTGGGTCAATATGGAAGAGACACGAATGTCTCGGCACCTTGCGTCATCCCAAAAAGGAAAACACAAGACAAAGAAAAGATAAAGGAAAATATTTTTGGTCAACATGGAAGATACATGAATGTCTCAATGCCTTATGTCATCCCCAAACTGAAAACACAAGAAAAATGAAAAAGGGAAATGATTCTATGACATAGGGAAGAATGAAGGTACAAATAGAGGAATGCCACAAAGAGAGAGAGAGAGAGAACATCAAATAAAATGTCACAGGGGATTACATTATGCACATGCAATCACTCAAAAGAAAATGAAAAAGAAATAATGAAAAAGACTAGTAAGGAAAATGTGATTCAACATAAATTTGGTTGTCCACGTCCCAATCTTAGTCTGTATAAACATAATGCAAACAACTAGCCTAAGGGACAATGACAAATGCATTACTAGGAAAAGGCTATCTACTTATTTACCCCACTAAGTGCAAGACAAGAATGAGCTGAGGTAGGTGATGGGAAAGATCATGTAATGGTGAGAATACAAGATTCTACAACTATTACATGACAAGGGGTGAAAGGGTCCCACTTTAAGGGACTATTTCTAACATATCAATTATTTTGAATATATGTTGTATAGTATAACACTCATCAGTGAGATGCCCAAGAGTCCTATGATATGCACAATATTTATTATTTTTAGGATTTTTGATTCTAGTGAGAGGTGGCATGGAAATCCAACCTCTATTAGCAAGTTCTAGTTTGTGTTCAATGTGTGTTAGATTTTGGAAGAATGGTAAATCTTTGAATTTTGGAAGCTTTTGTCTTTTGTTGAATTCACCAATTTCTCAAGTTGAAGGTTGATGAGGAAAATCGAAGATGATCTCTTCTTCTTTAGGAAGGATGGTATTCATATCAGGAGGAGGATCTTGATATCTTAACCCCTTTGTGTTTTTAGTTGGTATTTTCTCTAAGAGTTGATGAATTTCACGTTCACTTGTGTCACATCCTTGTTTACTCAAGAATTTGATTCATTTTCCATATGTCTCTTCAAGGTCTATTGATGTTTCGGTCACTTTATTGACATAGGTTGCTTGCTTAGAGGAACTAGGCTCACCTATTGTAGGGAACTTAGGTTCAACTTTTGTTTCAGTTTCAGGATGTAAGTAACCAAAAATCTCAAGAAGTGGTATTGTAAGGGGTGTTGGTTGTTTCATTGATAGATAAAAGGATGCATTAGCTTCAAGATTGTTAAGACGATCATTTAGGGACTTATTCATGCGATCATCATAATCTCCAATGATGTCAACATCACGAGGACATGCATTAGGAGTTGAAGGAGCATGGGTCAGTTCAATTTTATTAGGGTCATGTCTAAAAGAACAACTTTATACATCCACTAAGGACTTCAAGGACATCCATATTTTACGAAAGCACATATCCATGATGCAAATTTCATATTCTAAACTATGCAATAATGTGAAATGAAATTTTCTAAATGAAATTTTTAATTTAAGCAATGCACAAGATGAAAAAATTTAGACTAGATTCAATGAATTGAATGAAACATGAGATCTGCAAACCGAAATGCCAAAAAATGCAGCTTAGAATGTTCACAGGGACTGATTCACCCAGGGTGGTGAATGAGTCCCAGTAGGGATTTTTTTCAAAAAATTCAAAAAAAATTAATTGATTTTTCTACTTTTTATGTTGTATAATGTAAATCCTAAGTGCAAATGCAAATTTTGTTTGATTTTCAGTGAAATGAGATGCAAAAATGCAAGCTATATGAGCTTTCACTAATGCAAAATTAGAAATCCTAGAATGTCGATTAACTAATGCAAACACTAATGCAATGTTAATGCAAGCTAAATCTAGGATGGTAATGTACTCCAAATCAGAACTATAATGTTCTAAATGCAGGATCACAAAATGAAATGATGAAAATTGTTGACTTTTTTTCTATGGTTTAGGACCTAGAATGACAATCTTCTCTCGCTTTCATTCAAGAACAAACCCTTGATATCTCAATGCAAAGGAGAAAGAGATCTTGCAAGAGGGTTTTCTTGGGGGTTTATTGTAAGATAATGATGGGTTCACCACCAAGTAAGAACTTGGAAAGACTAATGAAATGCAAGATAAAACACTAAACCATAATTCAATGCAATGACTTATTGAATGACCTGGAAATTCAAATAAAACAACATAGAAAACTACAAAAAGGAATATGTGCACCTAGAAATTTGGAGATGGATGAATGGAGGTCTAGAACACTAGAAAATATAACTTTAATGCTGAGTGGGACTCATTCGCCAAGCTGGGAGAATCAATCTAGAATCTAGGTTTTTGTGCAGGGATAGGAATCTACCAAATGGGTATCCAAATTTGTAGAAATATGAATTTTGACTAAAACTGGGACTCATTCTCCAAAAGTGGAAAATCAGTCCAGTTATGGTTTTTTGAAGCTTCAAATTTTGATCAGACTCTTCTTTGTCTGCTTTGTCCTTCCTGTGTGATTTCTGGATCTGAAACCCTGATTTGCAACCTGTAGGTGTTCTCCAATGTTCTCCAAGGCTTAATGACAACTTTGACAACTTTGAATGATTTGGTAACTTTTCTTCAATCTTTCTCCTTAGGAGATCTGCAACCTAGACCTATAAATCACACTCAAAGGAGAGGGAAAAATGTTTTTGGGTTAGTGGATAGGGGTTTTCCTTGGTCAATCCTCGTTTTGGTAATTAAACCTTGAAATAAAATGAAATAGGAGTGGAGAATGATGAATGAAAAAAATAAGATGTTGCAACTCACCAAACCCTATCAATGTAGTGCTGCAAACATGTGTGAGATGGATCCAATGGATGTAGATCTTGACTCTTTCTTGGATAGGATAGATCATGAATGAAATGCTAGCTTGAATCATAAAGTCCTACATCACAATTGTTAGCTCAAAAATAAACATGATGCATGAAATCTTTGACATGATGCTTGATGCTTGAATGTTGCTCTAAAATGCTTGATAATTTTCCCTTGAAGGCTCTTGAAAACACTTGAATGCACTTGTGAACTCAACTTTTCTATAAGGATGCTCATTCAACTTGCTAGGTCACTTGATTGCTTGTTAAGAGAAAATGAGTGAAAGAAACTTGTATTTATACTCAATTATGCAAGAATTCTTGAAATTACAACACTACAAGCCGACATCAAATCTAGGAGGATAAAATACCACCAAGAATTTGAATTAATTTTGATTTTGGGCCAAATGGGACTCATTCACCCATGATGGTGAATGGGTCACATTAGGCATTATTTTTGGGACCATTTTAAAAAATGCTTAGAAAGGTGTGAAATCAGGTTCGGGACCAAAAAATCTAGGTGAGAATCATTTTCCCAAGGTGGTGAATGAGTCCTAGATCACTAAATCTAGGCCACAGAAGCTGAAAACACCTGAATTATGATTGGGTAATGATTTGTGTTGGGATTATCCTCGAAAAGATGCATTAAATGGGGCTTGTGGATGTAAAATAGGGCCAATTAAAGCATAAAGAAGCCCAATTATTTATGACAAGCCTAGAAAAGTGTGAAAGTATGTTACAACACTTTCCAATACTTTAGATAAGGCAGGATTAAGGTTAGAAAGAGGTTTATTAGGTGTAATTAATTATTAAAACCTTAGAAAAGTGTGAAAGTGTTTTACAACACTTCACAACACTTTAGCAAGGTACCATTTAAATTCATTAGTTCACAAGGGCCCAAGACCTAATGTGTATGTTTCAAACACATTACAACACTAAATCAAGGCATCATTAAGGTCAATTCAACAAGGAGGGCCCAAACAAGTGTTAAAATATCCTAATGACATTTTTTTGACACTACAACAAAAAAGGGGTGGATCAAGCTTCGACTATTTGTCCTGCATGTTATGGATTAGATCTAAGCTATTTATCCAAAAAAGCATGCTCACTTTGAGGCAATGGAACTTTAGGCTATTCTTTGGGTGATTATCCGAAGAGGTAATACATACACACGCGGCCATTCACACACACAAGCAAGTGGCTATGGGAAATTCATGCCTAAGTTTGGATTCTCGTTCAACCAGACCAAAGTTATACCTCATGATAACTTTGATAAGATGTCACACAACAATGAAATTCAAGCTTGATGAGGCAAGTAAATATTTGTATGCTTGATACTCATGAACAAACAAGATGGCTCCATAGGCAAGTAAAGTGTATTACAGAAGGTGGCCATGTAACCAAAATTATTATGTAAGGTGTGTTCAAAGGAGTTTTTCTTAGTTCATGTAAGGTCTTAGCATAAGGGACATTGTGCCTAATTTCTACAAGAGAGGACCAATCAAAGAATAGAAGATTCACAACTTAGGGGATGTAGTGTGTCACATCAAACCACCAAGAGGAATATAATATGCTAAGAGAGATCACACTCCTCAAAGACATCACACCTAATGTTTCCAAAAAAATGAAAGACACACCACATGAAGTAAGAAGACTACACCATGAAACATGAGAAATTCAAAAAGAATAACACCAATGTATGCCCTCACTTTAAAGAAATTGCTAAACATCATGTTGTGAGAAATTACTTTAAAGTAGAAAATGATAAATTCTAACATGAGAGCTTACTTGGAAAGCCCTATGCCAAGTCATATGTATCCAAATAAAGCTATGTCATGAAAAAGGAAGAGAGGGGTTGCCCCCAAAATGAAACTCCAAACACATGAGGGATCCATGGATTTGGGGTCAATATGTTCTTGCTACAATGTTTTTAGAGAGCTTGGAATTGTCATCATTCCCCAAATACTCATAGAACTAGAATAATGACACAAGGAGAAAGAAAACAAAGAAAAATCCTTTCGGCTCAACATGGAAGAAACATGAATGTCTCGATGCCTTGTGTCATCCCAAAAAGGAAAACACAAGATAAAGAAAAGATAAAGAAAAATCTTTTGGGTCAACATGGAAGAGACATGAATGTCTCGACGCCTTGCATCATCCCCAAAAGGAAAACACAAAAGAAAGAAAAGATAAAAGATAATCTCTTGGGTCAACATGGAAGAGACCTAAATGTCTCAATGCCTTGTGTCATCCCCAAAAGGAAAAAATAGGACAAATGAAAAGATAAAAGATTTACGACATAAAGAAGAATGTAGGCACAAATAGAGGAGTGTCACAAAGAGAGAGAGAGAGATACATCAAATAGAACAACACGGGCGATCACATTATGCACATGCAATCACACAAAAGAAAAATAAATAATGCAAAATACTAGTAAGGAACATGCGAATCAATCTATTATCAAGTCATCTGCATCCCAATTGTGTTCATCATATATAGAAGTTATAAAATTAACCAAAGGGACAATAGCAAGTGCCAAACTAGGGTCATCACCATGTTCAACACCCTTCCTAGGAGAATTATGATTTAATCTTATAGAAGAGGAAAAAATGTATTTAATACATTATGCACTTCTTCGTCAATCTTAGCAGTCTCATCATCGTCATCCAAGTTAATCACAACAAGAGGTCAAATGATAATATCTAAAGAGGGATTTATCTCCTACTGCGGTATAGTATCTTTTTTATTTCGGTGAAGGGGGAGAATCTTCATGTATTGCTTCAGTCAAGTTTGGATTTTGTTTTTCTTTGTTTTTATCTTTGTTTGACTTTTGAGCAAGAAAAAAATGTCTACACCTACGCTCTCTAGCATTTTTGTTTCTTTTGGTTTAGTTTTCAAGTTGCATTTGTGTAGGAGTAGATTTATCAACCATAGGCTTCTTTTATTCCCTATGGGGAGGAACAAAAGGAACCATGGAAGGTTGTTCAACCACTTTCTCTTTAGGTTTGTAAACTTGTTTTACTTTAGGAGGTGTGGAGAGATTGTGTTCATTATCTCTTGGTCCTTTATAGGAGATAGAAAAAGGATTTGTCTTAGGTTGGTCTTGGTTGTTTGGAATGTCTTTTGGTTCAATAATGGTTTCATCAAGGATGGTAGGCTCGGTCATAGGTTGAGGAAATTTTTTAAGGCATAGTTTTGCTATACATTTTGCTTTAAACTTTTGATATATAGGATTTGAAAAAGAAGTTCTTGAGGTTTAATAGGTTCCATAGGCTTGGGCCAAAAGAAATCTAATGAAAAGTTTCCATGGGAAGACAAAGGGTTAAAATAGCTATGGTGCATAGTGAAAATTTCATTGTCAAAGGGAAACTTTAAGAATTTATGCACAACCGATAGGATGGATTCCATGGAGCACAGCCATGGGTAACCAAGCTTCACACGAAATTGGTCTGACATCGAGATGATGGAGAATGAGACATTTAATTTTTTCTATCCTATTTGTAAGGGAACGGTGATCGATCCCATCGTAGGGAAAGCAAAATTGTTATGAATCTTTATCCTTGCTTTTGGTTTATCATATGTTTCTTGATAGAGCTCATACACAAGTAAGAATTTTTTGGTGATCACATTCTCTCCATAGATGGGAACAATTAATATACCATTATTGGGCTTATCATCGATTCAGTCGGCTATATAAAGAGGACCACCGAGTGCATTTCGAATAATATCCTTAGATGAGAAAGAAATGTCAAGAGGCTTTTTAGTTTGGCCCTTATAGGGTTAAGGTTCGATCAACACAATTAAACCCTTTTTAGTAGTATCTATATCCATAGAACTAGTATATATATGATCTTGTTCAATAGTATCCATGTCCACATTCATCACATTATTCTTTGAAGTTTCACTAGCTTTGAAAATGAAATATTATGTTTTGGCATAGGGTTAGTAAATATTTGCAAGTTTTGGTTAGGAGGGGAAACATACTTATTTCCTTGATCATTAACACCTCCAATTGAAAGATGACCAAAATCAATGAGGTCTTGCACAAGATGTTTAAGATGCTTACAATGTTTTGTGTCATGTCCATTTTGTCAGTGATAATGGTAGTAAGCATTCGATCTAAAGTTTGGAGGTAAAGGCTTATTTGTATTGGGAGTTTTAACAGGAGGTAAGGCGATCATTTTCTATTCTAAAAGTTGTGACATTATGTTATGGAGGGTATCGGGTAAGGGAGTGAATTTCCTAGCCAGATCCCCAAATGTGAAAGGAGTTGTCTTCCTTATAGAAGCTACTTGAGTGTCAACATTTTAAGTTGTTTTTTTAGGGGGATTTAGTTGAAGAAAGCCTTTATTATGTTTTCTAAAGGGTAGATAATTGTTTTGGTTTGTGAATTTGAACTTCTCAAGACAACTAGAGGTGGATTTTGTGTCATGACTACTAATTGAGTTTTGATAATCATGAAGGGTAGTACACAAGTGTACGAAGGATGGAAAATTCATCATGGTAAGCTTATCTTGTATCTTAGTTTGCAAGTTCTCAATGAACATTCTTTGAAGGTGAGGGTCAGGATTGGTAATGTGAAATAAAGTCAATAATCTTTTTCTCATCTTTTTTCTTGCATCTCATCAAATTAGCTGAGGTCATCTTAGGAGTCATATGCACAAGGAAATGATTTATAAAGGCCTCAACAAGTTCTTTGAGTGAACAAATTGAGTTGTTCAATGATGAGGAAAACCATTCTAAGGCGGTATCCTTCAAGGATCTAGGGAAAATATTAGCCAAGAGCTTATCCTTAAGAATAAAGTCACTACATAAGGCGGTATAAGTGGAAACATGGTTAGAAGGATCTCCTTTCCCCCCATATTTCTCAAATCTAGGCACCTCTATAACTTGTGGCATTGACGTTCTCAATATCTCCAAGGATAAGGGATTTCTTTTGACATATATGTAGGTTGACTATTTTGATTTTGGATTATGGTGGAAACTTGTTTTTGAAGGGATGAAATAGTTTGCAAAAGTTGGTTTATAACGACATCATTGTTTGCATTTTGAGATGGTCGTGAGTATGGTGGGGGTGTATATGTGTTTGAGGGGCAAGTGAATGGAATGCTTATGGGAGGTAAAGTGGTAGGAGATATGACATACGATGCCACAAAGGTATTAGGAATACTAGCAGAAATACCCAAGGTAGGAATGACATTAGTAGTAGGATGCATCATTGTTGTAACTTGAGGGTTGGTGTATGTAGGAATAGAGGCAATGGTTGTGGGAGGAGGAATTTGGGTTCCTCCTTGACTTTGGACCTTTTTTGAAGGTAAAGCACAACTACTTGTTGAGATAAGGCGTTTTCCAAAAAATTGAACTATGTTATTCACAAGGTCAACTATGTCTTCACTTTTAATCATGCGATGTATGCTATCTATGACAGGGATAATGGTGGTTGAAATTCCCTCGGTACGTATTTGATTTTGTAGGTTTTCTAAGACTTCATGAGTTTGGATTATGTTTTCTTGCAGAATACTAGCAACCATTATTTCAACATTTTCCACACTACTTGAAGGTAAGGAGTTTTCAAAGGTATGGTCCATACCTAGTGAACTAGTGTCAATACTAGTAGTGAAAGAGCTAGATAACCCAAGATCCACGATGATTGTGCTATTGTAGGATGACATGCATCTTGAACTTCATCTCACTATAGTATTAGCAATAGGATACCGAGTTGAAAAGCTCGTGTAAGTGTAATCTATGAATGTAATGAACACAAGATAAATGCTATTATCTAATTCTGATTCAAATGAAATTAAGATGGATGCAATGAAATGAATGTAACAAAAATTATACAAACTAAAACAAGAATGTAATAACAACAAACTGAAGCACATAAATAGAGTTTTCAATGCTAGAAAATGCAGTTTAAAATCTAAAATGAGACTAAATCGCCCAAAGGGGTGTATGAGTCCCAATCAAGGTTTTTCAGGGGTTCAAACAGTGAACAACAGTCACCACAAAATACCCATAAATTAGGAAAAATCTCTTGTACTGGGATTAAATCACCCAAAGGGGCGTATGAGTCCTAGATTAGGGTTTTTGCACCATTTTCAACAAATTTTGTGTGAATGTTATGTTTTCTATTTTGGATGATGTCTAGGGTAAGTGAAAATATAGATTTCAGATGAAATTTAATGATGCAAGAGGAAAAAATGCAACCTATATTCACTTTCACTAATGCAAGATTTAGAAACCCTAGAATGCCAATTAACTAATGCAATACCCTAATGCAAAGTTAATGCAAGCTAGATCTAGGATTATGATGCAATCCAGATTAGAAATAAAGGTGTTCTAAATGTAGGTTCACCAAAATGAAACAATAGAAATAGGTGGTGCCCCAAATCTTTTGGGAGATGGAGCACTAGGGTTTAGGACCTATCCCTATTTCACTTAGTTTCACTCAAGGAAACCCTAGAGATCTCAATCCATAGATGGAATGAAGGAAGGAGATCTGCTAAAAGTTTTCCAAGGGTGTGATAAAAGACTAAAAAGGGGTTCACCACCAAGCTAGGGCTTGGAAAGACAAGTAACGTGCAAGACCTAATCTCAAAACCTAATGATATGAAAACCTTCACTAAATGACCTTGAAATGGATGCAAAATAGAATAGAAAATTGAAGAAGTAAAGAGGGGCACCTGGAAACCTGTAGCAACTTGAATGGAGACCTAAAATGTTGAAAACACTTAATTTAATGTACACTAGGACTCATACACCAAGTTGGGCGATTTAGTCCCAGATTAGGGTTTTTGGGTAGGAACATAAATTTGGCAGAGATAAGTCTAGAACACCTGAAAATTGGAAAGTTCACTATATTGAGACTCATACAATAGAAGTGGAATATCAGTCTCGCTTGGTCTTTTTGGAAAGTCAAATTTTGAATCTTCTCTTCAACCTCTCCTTTGTCCTCTCAACCTGATTTCTAGATCTAAAATTTTGAATTATGCTCTATAGGTGTCTGTTAGTGATCTTCTAAACAAGGTGACAACTTGGACAACATTGCAACCTTGACAGCTTCTTCCAATCTTTCTCTTCAATGTGTCTTAAATCTAGATCTTCAAATCACACACAAAAGAGAGGGAAAATTGTTGTTTTGTTAGTGGAAAGGGGTTTTCCTTGGTCAAACCTCATTTTGGTAAGAAAACCTTATAATGAAATCAAATGAAAGGAGGAATGATGAATGAACAAAATGATATGTTGTAACTCACCAAACCCTAGGAAAAAAATGTTGCAAACATGTATGAGATGGCTCTAATGGATGTGGATCTTGACTCTTGCTTGAATGGTATGGATCTTGACTTGAATGCCTGCTTGAATTATGAAACCCCACATCACAAATTTTAGCTCTAAAACATACATGATGCATGATGACTTTGACATGATGCTTGATACTTGAATAATGCTCTAAAACACTTGATAATCAACTCTTCAATGCTCTTGTAAACTCCAATTTTCTATTAGGAATGATCTCATGAAAGTATTAGGTGAAAATGAGTGAAATGACCTTGTATTTATACTTGTTTATTGTAAATTTTCCAAAATTACAACACTACAAGCTGACATTAGATCTAGGAGAATACAATCCCACCAAGAATTTGAATTTAAATTAGGTCTAAGCTAAGCGAGACTCATACACTAGAAGTGGCATGTGAGTCCTATTAGGCTAGGCTTTGGGACACATTTTTCAACAAATGCTTAGATTAATGTGAAATCTAGATTGAGGCCCAGAAACTTAGGTGGGACCCATATGCCCAAGGTGGCGTATGAGTCCTAGATCACTAAATATAGGCCATACAATCCAAAAATAATAATTTATGATTGGTCATTGCATGTGTCGGGACTATCCTCAGAAAGATGCATTAATTAAGGCTTGTGAATGCAAAATAAGGCCAAATAGGGCATAAAGAGGCCCAATTAATTAATAAAACCCTAGATTAGTGTGAAAGCGTGAGAAATCACTTTACAACACCATAAATAAGGCACAATTAAGTTCATTTATTTTACAAGGGCCCAAACAAGTGTGAAAATGTAAAGTGATACAGTTTTCTACACTACAACAAGTAAATCTATGTTTACTCTCTAAAGTTGAACCTAAAATAGTGATTGAAGATTGCAAGGATGAATATTGGACCAAGAATATAGAAGAAAAAATAATGCAGATTGAGAAGAATCAGACTTGGGAACTTGTCCCAAGACTAACAAACAAGAATGTGATTGGAACTAAGTAGGTATTTTGGAACAAACTAAATGAGAATGGAGAAGTGGTAAGAAACAAGGAAAATTTTCTATGTAAGGGCTACTCACAAGTAGAAGAAATAGATTTTGAGGAGAATTTTGCTCTAGTGGAAAGAATGGAGGCCATTAGGATGTTTTTAGCTTTTGCAACATACAAATATTTCAAAGTATATCAAATGGATGTGAAGTCTACTTTTTTGAATGGTAAGTTGGAAGTAGAAGTATACATTGAACAATCAAAAGGATTTCAGTTATCAAACAAATTAGATATGGTCTACAAATTGAAAAAGGAATTATATGGATTAAAGCAAGATCCTAGAGCCTGGTATGCAGGGTTGGATAGGTACTTGATACATAAAGGATTCAATAAAGGTATCACAGATATTAATCTCTATTTCAAAGTTAAAAAACATCAAATATTGATTGTTGTTGTGTATGTTGATGATATAATCTTTGGAGGCAATGAAGCTATGTGTAAGAAATTTGTAGAAGAGATACAGAAAGAGTTTGATATGTCTATGTTTTGGGAGATGAATTTCTTCCTTGGGCTATAAAATAATCAAACAAAAAAAGGTATATTCATTTCACAATCAAAGTATGTCAAGGAAATATTGAAGAATTTTGGAATGGAAGATTCTAAATTGGTATGCACCCCTATTGTTAGTGGCCGCAAGATAAGTAAGAATGATGAATCTCCTAACACTTATCAGAGCAAATATAAAGCAATGATTGGAGGATTGCTATATCTAACTGCTACTAGACTAGATTTCATGCATGTAGTTTGTCTTGTGGCTATATTTCAAGAAGATCCTAAAGAATCACATGTTGCAGTAGTGAAGAGGATATTCAAATACTTGAAGGGCACTCTGGAACATGGCTTGTGGTATCTAAAGGATATTGATTTTTCTCTAAGAGCTTATACAAATGTAGATTTGGTAGGATGTTTTGATGATAGGAAAAGTACAATTGGTGGTGCATTCTTTCTTGGATGCAAATTGGTGTTTTGGTTGAGCAAGAAACAAGATTCAGTATCTTTATCTACTACAAAGGTAAAATATATTACAGGGGCATCTTGTTGCACACAAGTGTTGTGGATGAAACAAATTTTGAAGGATATCAAAGTTGTGTATGATGAACCAATTTCTATCTTTTTTTATAATACAAGTGCTATTAACATTTCAAAGAATTTGATGATGCACTCAAGGACAAAACATATCTCAATCTAGTATCACTTTTTGAGAGAGAAGGTTGCAAAGAATGAAGTAAAACTTGAGTATGTTCCTACAAAGGATTAGGTTACTGATATATTCACTAAGACTCTTCCTAAGGATACTTTTGAGTATCTCCAAGAGAAGTTAGGGGTTATTACCCCTCCTTTGAACTAGATGCATAAGGATATGCATCAGTCTAGTGGATTTCAAGATTCATTTCTTGTTATGGATTCATGTTGGAGGCTACCTCTCACGGGGAGTGGGTAGTGCTTTGTTGTTATAGTCAAGGGGAGTTAGTGTTGGTGCAGGTTGGTGTTGTCCTTTGTCAGCAGTGTCAAAGGATATGAGCAGTGGTTGTTGTTTCGTACATTTTGTTGTGTGCTCCAAATGAGGAGTATGTAGAGCAGTAAAGAGAGAAAGTATGTATGTTTGATGTCAAAGGGAGAAAGATATGCATATGTGTTTCCCTTTTTCATTGATATCAATGGGGTAGAGAAAAAATAATGTGAAAAAATGATCAATTGTAAAAGGGAGAGAAAAATAATGTAAGGGGGGAGAGAAAGTTGGTATGGAGTGGTGATCAGAGTTGTTATTTGTTGTTGATTATTTTTCACATCATGTGTTTCCATCAATGAAAAAGGGGGAGATTGTTGTAAGTATGATTAGTTGGTGTTGTCATTGACTTCAACAAGTTTGGAGGAGATTGTTGCAATATTATGTTTGTGTTGTCATTGATGACTGGTGATGGTTGAGAAGTTGTGTTAATGCTTTGATTAGTTTCATTATATTTTTATTAATAAATGCTACTGGTGTCAACCTCTAGTGTTACTTTGATAAGATTTTTTTTTGGATGTTGTTGGTATAGTGATGATGAGGAAATGTTGAGGATGATGAGTATGTGTCTCTGGTGCTTGGTTTCCAAGTTCTTTTGAGAAAATTTGAATAAAAGAGGAAACAATTTTTTGGTCAGAGGTGTTCTGATATACAATGTGGTGTTTTGGTTTTGGTCCACATTTCTTCTATCTTGAAGATCTACTTGTGCGGTTCAAATATGTTGGTTAGAGGTGTTCAGAGGTTCTATATCCAAATTTTCTTGTTTTGGATCATTGTGCAGAAGAAGTTGTGTTCACCAGTGTGTGATTTGTATGTTACAGTGGTGTCTAGAGAAATGGTTTTGCTCCGCATTTCTCCACAATTTGGTTTCGGGTCTTGCAGTTATGTAAGTGTGTTGATAATGATCATATCTACCTTCAGTTGAAGTTCTTTGTGGTTCGGTGCTTCAAAAGTTGATTTCTTGAATTATAAAGTATGAAAGATTGTCTGAGTGTACTAGGTGTGTACATTCTTCAAGTGAAAGGTTTTGCAAAGGAATTTTTTGGATTTTAGGGTGTTTGTGGAATATTCCATATTGTATTCAAGTATTGTGTGTGTTCATTGAGTCATCTTTGGATTTGAGGAAGTGTTTACTTAAATGTTAATAGTGTTTACACTGGTTTGGCCAACCTTGGGTGTTTACACTAATTGTGGATTTTCTTCAATAATTGTGGAAGCGTGGTGTGGCATATATGTATGATTTTGTTTCAAGTTAAGATATGGAGTGGTACACTTTCATTTCTTTCAATTGCGGGAATGCTTAGTGTTGACCTAATTTGAATTTGCACAGTTGAGGTGCATAGCCAATCTTGGAGAAAGTTTTCAAGGTTGAAGATGATATAAATAAGTGTTGAGTTGATGAAGAATTGAGTCATGAAATGTGTGATGCGAATTGTAGAGTTGTGAAGTGGGAATTTGTGAAGTACAGTGTGAGCTTAATGAGTTAGACTACTGGAAGTAGTGAGTAGAAGGTGTCTACAATATTCAAAGAGATTGCAAATGTGTTGGTGATGTTGTGGTGGATCTTTTTTGTTGCATTGAGATGGATTTCTCACTATAACATCTTTCTTCTATTATGTAATCTAGAAGTGAGCCTTTGGCAATGAGCACTTTTGTATTCAATGTTGTAGTGTTCTATTGTGCATGGTGTTGTTGTGTTTCAGTTTTTTGTTATTTGCTTTCATGCTAAATCATTCTAACAGATTAAGGATTAATTTAATTGATGTGGATCTAAATGTTTACAAGGGTTTTTATGCACAACTAATTCACCCCCCCTCTTAATTGTCTTGTGTGCATTCAACAATGATATTATTATATTATATAATTATTATTAGTATAATATAATATAATATTATATATATATATATATATATTATATTATAATATAAAATTATATATATTATTTTATAGTTTATAGTTTATATTATATTATATTATAATATCACGCAGTATAGTTTATATCATAGATAGACGTGACATAGTTAAAAAAAAAGCCTATGAAAAGAAATGGATATCCATTTATTGTATTATAAACAAAAGAAAGGGGCTAAAAGTTATTTTTACAATTTGCATTTGGATACTATGCGACAAGGGTGAAGAAGGGAAAATGGATATCTGTTAACTCTAATATCCGAGTTGAAATTTTACACTCCAAACCGTTTTCAATCAAAGGTATTTGATTTGTAATGGTTTTTCTTCAAAAAAAATTATTTTAGCATTATTTTATAAGATTTTTAGTTTAAAATAGGTTTTTTAATATGCATTTTAGTTTGTAATAAAAAAAATGTTAATTTTTAAAATTTTCAACATCAACCAAGTTTTCAACTTTGATAGGGAAGACATTTATGATGTTCTGGGGATTCCTACAGAGGGTTCCATTATTTTTTTTTTAAATGTTTTAATGGGTGTTCCATGAACTTAACATGACCAATGTTAAAGTTCAGGGTGTGATGAGCAAAGCTGGTGATTCTTCAATTCAGAACCAAATTGATGAATTGTTTGACTCTTTGAAAATTGTGGCAAATGAAACGCTGAAGATGAAGCAAAATCTTGAAGAAAGAATTCTCACCCTGGAGGATCAAATGGAGAGGATTTGTGCTAACCTAGAGAAGGGTGGGGAGGGGACTAAATCTGTGGTTAATTTTGAGTCTGTTGGAATTACCTCTCCTTTTGATAGTGTCCAGAAACACAAGGAGATTGCTCATGCTAAAGAGACCGGTGCTAGTGGTAAGATGATGGAGGGAGAGGTTTCTATTGATAAGGGTGGTGATAAGAATAATGTTTTGATTAGTGAGGTGAATGTGGGTGGGCCTAGGGCTATAATGTAAAACAAGACCAAGGTTCAAGTTGGGGCTTCTGTTAAAGATCTGTCTGAGGTCATGGATGATGGTCAGAAGGCTATGGTGAGTGATGTGGAGATTGTTGATATCCTAAAGAATATGTAGTGTTGTTGTTTGTGTCCCTCCTTTTTGGTTGTTGTCTCATTGATGGTGTGTTGTGTTTGGGTTGATATATGTTTTATGCAGATTTCTCTAGTTTCAATTGCTCTTTTTTGTAAAGGGTTTCAGGCCCCTTCAAAACCCATTTTTTACCTCTAATCAAAAACATCAACCAAGTTTTCTAATAGGTGAGAATCCCAATCTTGTTGTAGAAGAAAACCCTGCCTAGCTAAATCCTACTCCACCACCAAATCCTCCCTTACAAAACTCGCCTTCTATCCATGACTTAATCCAAGGAAATTTAGCTAAATTGAGAAACATCTGCTAGTTATGTGATAGGCACTGTCACTTGTCTACAATGAAAACCACTTTAGAATCAATAATTTCCAATGTTGAAACTCTTACTAACCAACATATTACCTTTTTAGAGTGGCGATAGTTAGAGTGGCGATAGGCCAAGAGGAAAGAATAATTCAATGGATTATTGTACAATCAAGTGAGATAACTTGACATTTCCAAATCCCAATTAGCATAACTATTTATCAATCCTAAAACTAGACAACCCGTTGATATGTGCAAGCCTAAATATTATGGTGCACACATCAAGGTATCCTAGATAATTTTTGGGATCATTGATGGATGGTTTTTGATAAACCACCCAACAATAATCTTGATGTCCTACAATATTTTCTTCAAAAACTATATGCTAAACTTGTTATGGGTAAGCATGTCAACTACTTTGATATGTAAAATTTCCAAGGTGAGGGTAGAGGAATTCCTTAGGATAGACTTGGAGCACACTGACTAACCCCAATTATTCCCCCTTTTTCCTGTTGCTCCCCAACCTCCAATACCTTACCCATATATTGTTGCAGATGCAACACATTAGAGTATCTTGGTTGTACATGCTTTGATTGGCCATTTTATCACACAAAAATCATAGTTCACAAAGATGCATGGTAGTGATACACCTGTTGCATCAACTACTATTGGTATACCCACATCTTCTCCACATATTTGTGTGCCCCATCACTCTATTATGTGCAACCAAGTATGTTTGGGTCCTCTTGGACAACCTATTGAGCCTCCGGTGAATACATCTAACTATGAGGTCTATCATATGTCAGATGTAGGAGATGAGAGAGCACATGCCAAAGCATATCTAGAAGAGTCATTAGGTGTGAGAGATGACATGGATGTAACAATAAGACTTAAAGTAATTTCATAGTGCATTTTATCTTAAATTAATATTTTATAAGAGATATTAGTAGTGTATATTTATGTGTTAGATTTAATATTTGTTGATGGAGGATCAAATTTTGTAGCACCAAGAGGGTATAGTTATGACCGTTTTATTTGCCCTAGAGAGTAACTATATGGAATACTTTTTTGCACATACATTTTTAAATTTTTTTATTGTATATGCATATCATTTAAATTGTGATTTAGATGTTAATTTTTCAAATCTATTACAATTAAATACATGTACATAGATTGATAGTCTTGTGTATTCTTGTCTTTTTATGCAACAATCTAGTGCTTTTACATCCATGATGAGTGCTTCTAATGCATTGGAAGAAGCATCACAACAAGTATATGTTTTTTTATATTCTCAAAATTATGATTATATGTACATGTACATTTATAATCTTACATTCTTATCATTTTTTATATAAGAAACTATCTTAGCTAGTTCATCCATCATGATCCCTTCTAGAACAAGAGAACACAAATTATAAGAGGTATGTGTTTATTTTATATGGTAGATATATACATTTAGATAGGAGTAGATGTATGTTTAATTTATGATTATTTGTTAATAATTAATATTAATTTATACCAATTTTATTTTACCTGCTATAGTCCTCTACCCGATTCAATAATGTTACAAATCTAGGATGATTTGTATATGTTAGGACTCCTGTCATCCTACGAGAAAATCATATGCAAAACGTCTTGCAAAAAAAAAGAGCAAGACTTGAGGTAATCAAGAATTCCATTTTAGATATATTATAGTTCAATATAGTGATTTTGATGTTAATTTGATAATTCTAAATTATAGTATATAAGTTTCTATTTAGTAGTCTAACTTGTCAACCATTGACATAATTAATCTAATTTATGAATTGAATTGTTATTGTGTAGGCAATTTTAGCACCACCAAGTACTTTGAGGAGGCTCAATTTTGATGATCAAGCACGAGATTAGGATTTTCTAGAGATTGATATAGTTAGGGATTGATACATAGCTATTCAACATGTATATTGTATACAGATCTTCAGATGGCATATGTAACATTTTGTAAAAATTATTTTGAGTAGAATATATGTCAAATTTGTATATACACATACACAATTATTCTACAATTTGATATATAAAAATTGATATTCAATCTAATTTGTTCCTTGTGTGCATGTCTTTCTACTTTGAAACTTAAAATTAGAATGCATAATTAGTTTAGAATGGTTAAGTTATGATCAATAACATGTTATAGATTAATGAAATTGCACTTTAATACAACTTATGAATTACAATTGGTAATCCATCTATGTTAGTGTTAAATTTGGTTGCCTTGGGCAACTTCACCAAATTTTATGACCAATTTTCTAATGTTATCAATCATAACATGGATGCTTAAATTCTTGGGTGTAGATGTGAAAGGCTAAATTACAAGAATTTTTAATGTCATATTATTATCAAAATGACTACAAATACATCCTTTTATACATAAAATATAACAGTGATTGTGAATATTTGTGCAAAGTTGGCTTGGTACCACAGTTGTGAGATGGGCTAGTTAGCTAAATGTTTTGTTTCTTACAATTAAAAGGATCAAGATTGTGGTCACAAGAATGTCCCTGCAACTATAAATATGACTTGGCATGCCAAGATGGAATATTTATTTTTCTTAGTTGAATTCACTTGATGTCATTATAATCTAAACATTTACACCTTGTAATAGGATGATTCTCTCATATTCATAGTTTTGTATGTTGATGACTTATTGATCACAATAACTTCTTCATCCTCAATTATGATAGTAAAAATTGTTATACAGGATAATTTTTTGATAACAAACTTGATTTTGTTGAGCTTTTTTTGTGGTATTAAGCTCTATCACTTTACATCCAAGATCTACCTTGTATAATCCAAAAATACACTTGATTTTCTCTCATAATTGCATATGGCCAATTGCAAACCTACTCTAACTCCCTTTCAATCCAAACTTGAAATTTAGGTGAGATGTTAGATTCACCATTAGTTGATGCTACTATATATTCATATATTTTTGACAACCTCAATTATTTGATTCACTCCAAGATTTGCATTTCATATGTCATTGGCATGATCTCTAGTTATGTAGGAACCTCATGAACTAAAATAGAAGGAAAACTACTAGTTCCTCCACTATACTCAAGGAACTCATGGTTTTGAGATTCTCTATGCAATAGGGATTGATATTGATTTGATTGGGTACACTAATTTTGATGGGACAATCAATTTACTTTATTTTAAGTCTACTTCTAGTTATAGTTTCTCACTAGCTTCTAGTTAGGTATATGTTGGCCAAATAAGATGCAAAGTGTCATTCTCTTTCTTCCAATTATATAGGCCATCTATTATATTTTATAACAATGAGAGTGATACATTAATCAATAAGAACTTATTCCATCATAAGTGAACCACACACATTAAGGTTCACATACATTACATTCAAGAGTACATTCATAGACAAGACCAAAATCTTCACCATTGCTTGACTATTAAGTAGGTGCCAACATGAACCAATGTAGGAATGTGAGTGATTTTGATGTCAAAATATATACACGTGATATTCACAAGCATACATAAGTAGGTACATACGTATAATAATTTTTAGTATATGCATCTTTTCATCATAATCATCATTATTTGCATATGTTTGACACACTTGATGGTGATTACACATACATGTGACATTTTTCAACATACACATGACATTCATAATCATCATATTTTGCATACATTCTACCATAAATATAACCAATAATGCTTGTGTATCATATTTTTCATGTCCTCGTGTACAAATACATCTTATATCATCTTTTAACCATCATAATCATCAATACAACTAATAATGGCCATATAATTTTATCGATGTCCTCATGTACAAATACATCAATGCATCTTGCTATCAAGCTATCCTAGATACACAACTAATATGTGGCCCTGATATCCTTGCTTTGTAACGTACATCTCAAATCATTTCTACTCTCTAAAACTAATTAAAAAAACTATTAAAAATTAGAAAAAACATTGAGTAAAAGTAATTGAACAATGAAAGCAACATGAAATCCAATGTTGGATGCATTGCCATCAAACCTCATGTCCTACTCAAACCTTGTGTTGAACAATTCCTACATATAAATATTATAAAATTATGGATTATAAACAACATGAAAAACAAAGTCAACTGATCATTCTTTGAAATCAAATGCAAGATTATAAGTCAAAAGATAAGAGTATATGAAGAAGATACCTCCTTATGAATTACATTGAATGTGTCCTCAATGTTGAAGCAAAATGTTATAACTTTTTTTTTGAATCGCTTCTTGATACAATAGTACTGTCCACCAAAAAGAACTACATTTTTTAAGATTTGTTAAGAAACATAAACTCAAACGTAATTTTGACTCAACAATGGTTAAAATTAAACATGAATATTGAAAAATGAAAAAAAATGTGATTGTTTTAGTAATTTTGACAAATGGGCAGCATGGACATGTTGAGGTAGGCAAGTAAATACTAGGGAAGGTCTCTTTTCAGTTCCTAAGTCACTTGGTCATTCTAGGGTGCTCTTTTTGAGGTAGTCTCTGAAGAGCCCTAAAATCAAAAAATTGTCAAACTATGACGAAGTCGTTCTGGGAGCTCGTGGTGCATAGGAATGCTTTTTTTGGACCTACAAGTGGATATTGAATCCATTCAAACCAACCTCTCTCATTTTTGGTCAACTCAAGACCATTTGTGTGTTCTAGTGTCAAATACATTCTTGGAAAAAATGTCAATGAAAAGTAGTGCAAAAATGGACAGAATTTTTTTTTTGTGCATCATGGAGAAAAACCAAGTATACCAACACATCAAGGTGGGCATGTAAATTCTATAGAATGCCTCCTTTTACTACCTAAGTCCCCCATGATTACAGAGTGCGCTAATCTAAGTTAGTCTTAAAAGTGTTGTAAGAGTAAAACTGTAAAATTGTTAAATTTGTAGTATTTTTGATAAATGGGTTGTGTGGACACGTCAAGGCAGGTAGGTAAATACTATGGAAGGTCTCTTTTCATTTCCTAATTCACCCAATAATTTTAGGGTGCTCTTTTTGGGGTAGTCTCTAAAGAGCCTTAAAAGCAAAAATATAAAAATTGTAAAAAATTTAGTATTTTTGACAAATGGATAGCATGGACATTTCAAGGTAGGCAGATAAATACTAGGGAAGGTCTCTTTTCATTGACCAAATCACCTGATTATTCTGGGGTGCTCTTTTTGGGGTAGTCTCTAAAGAGCCCTAAAAGCAAAAAAATGTCAAACTTTGATGAAGTCATTATGGGATCCAGTGGCACGTAGGAATGCTTTGACTGGACTTGTAGGTGGATATCAAATCCATTGAAACCAACCTCTCTCAATTTCAATAAACTCAACACTGTTTGTGTGTTTTAGTGTCAAATGCATTCTTGCAAAAAAATGTCAGTGAAAAGTAGTGTAAAAATGGAAAGAATATATTTTTTTTGTTTTATGTATCATGGAGTGAAACCAAGTATACCAACACATCAAGGTGGATAGATAAATGCTAAGGAATGCCTCCTTTTTTGATGTAGGAGCATCCAGGGTGTAAGATTAATCTTGCATCACCCAAAAAAAAAAATTGTATCTTTTCAATAAGGGCTAAATTTGGTAGGGTTACTATTTTTGTAAGTTTGCATTTATGCACAGTTGGACACAAAATCTTACATAGACCTCCAAAATGGTAAATTGAATCCAATGGCGAAGAAATCACTTCAATACCATTTGTCATTTGAGAGATTGAAATTTTAATTTTCAAAAATCCTAGTAAAATCTTCGGGGTCAATTTTGAGGCACTTAGAGGTTCCAGATGGTCCTGAAAATTGGTGGAAAACAAAAGTAGATGGCCTTTAGGCCCTACTTTTTGATAAAATAATTCTCGAGACCTTTCTAAAAAGGTATTATAATGGAAAATCCAACGGTTAGATCAAAATTTATGACCCCATGAAGTTGTAATACCAAAATTAATAAAATTTCAAAATATATTCTTGAGGAAGTTACACTTTCCAAAAGATTCTAGGGCGGTTACACCTTCCAAATAAAGGATGTAAAGGGGGACTACAAAGAGGAGACCAGGGCAGAGTATATGGTGGCTCTGATTTGAAGATTTATGTAATCAGAAAGCCCATGTGATGGCAAATATAATGTTGTAATTTCATTTTCATTTCAGTGATAATAGAAAATATTTGCTTTCCTTCTTGCATTTTGTTTGTGCCATTATCTATTGTTTTTGTGAGTTTTAGATTGTAAGGGGAGTACCCTTCATCATTTTTCTACCTAAGTCCCCCTATGATTCCAGATTGCACTATTCTGGGGTAGTCTTGAAAGTGTCGTAAGAGCAAAAAATACAAAATTGTCAAATTTTCACTATTTTTGACAAATGGGCAATGTGGACACGTTGAGGTAGGTAGGTAAATACTAGGTAAGGTATCTTTTTGTTACCCATGTCACTTGATCATTTTGGGGTGCTCTTTCTAAGGTTGTTTGTAAAGAGTCCTAAGAGAAAAAAGGTAAAAAATGTAAAAAAAATAGTCTTTTTGACAATTGGGTAGCGTGGACATGTTGAGGTAGGTAGGTAAATGCTAGGGTAGGTCTATTTTCATTGCCTTATATGGATTATTATTAGCCTATTCAAGAAAAATGTCAATGCAATAGTATTGTCCACCAAAAAGACCAACATTTGTTAAGAATTGTTAAGATGCATAAACTCCAACGTACTTTTGAATCACTATCATCATTACCTCATTGTACTCATAACACAACCGTGGATGTATTGATCTAAATCGCATAAAAATATACCTTTGTTCTCCAAAAATCCTACACATATAAACAATTGAATTTTTAAGAAAATCAATCTTCAAGACCTATTTGAAACTCAATAATGGTGGATTTATTATCATTGTAACCTCATCGTGCTCCAAACTTGAGTGTAGTAGACATGTATATAAATATAGATAATTTTTTTAGCATAAGAAACATGAACTAGAAATTTTGAATTGAACATTCTCTCAAATCAAATATACCTTGAAAATATATTGATCTACATGAACTATCATGGATGTTTTGATTTGAATCGCTTTAAAATATACGTTTGTTCTCCAAAAAACCTATTGTCTTATATAACAGTTAAGTTTTATGCAAACTTTTTATGTACTTTTAATTCAAGTGATAGAAATAACATGAATCTAAATAAGATGAACAATATCATACACATCCTATACAAAAGATCCACTAATCAAGTGTGTCTGAAGGGTCATCTCGTACCTTCAGAGTATCCAATATTGCCTCATGATAAACACTACTTACTATCCATAGTTTCTTTGTTCTTGGTTTGGCATGATGTCTTAATAACTTAATTTTTTTGCTATAATAAGGTGTGAATACATGAGAATGGTTTTGTGTTTCTCATAGTCTTCAACTGTAGGTATGCCATTCTTTCTAATCATTTATTTTGGAAACCAAGTTCCAACAACAACAACTAAACCTATAGGATACATGAACCCATCATCATTTGCCATCGGTTGTGTTATCTTCTTTATTCTATGTTACAAAAATCATGCCAACCAATAGTCTAATCCCTCTTCATTCCCCAATGGTGCAACAACTGCATAGACATGTTCTAGTTGTACAAGATCTAAAAGATGATCATATTCAAGTGAACTTTCCATTTCATCTTCTAAAGAGGATTGTGTTGCATATAAAGGGGTTAGATACTATGGAATCCATGTATCTACCTACTCATTTGACTCGCATTGATCCCAATCACACTTAATACAATTCTAAAAAATTAAGCCAACTCTTATGTCCATATGGTCCATGCACTTGTATATGAGATTCAAAATGAATGCATCTTTGGAGATTCTCTAATTGCCATACATTCCAATTTCTCTCCCACTGTGCCCTCATCAACCAACCAAAAGAACTTGCACACTTCCAAATCAAGTGTACCAACTCATGATAATGCATAACTACACCAATCAACAATAGAATGTGCATCACTGAATGTTGCACCACCTCTAATATTCATTTGTTCCTTAACCAAAGCTCTCTCCACACATGCACCTACTCCATCATGCTTGCCTTTTCCATTCCCATCTTCAAAAAACTCCAAATATGAGGTACACCCCTTTGTACATGCATCTTACTCAACCAATAAAACATACAAGCATTCTTGAATTGCCCCATGCAATTATCTAACCAAATGAGATGTCGAACGATTGCAATATCATTTTCCTATAAGAACTCAATTTTTTTTTCAAAATAATGTTGCACAAACTCAGATGAATGAGATCAATCATCACTCATATAAAAATGGTACTCCCTAATTATCTTCCTTTCCTCTTTTCTACTTTCTCGATCTTTTTCTCTATATGCTTCAATTTTCTCTACTGTGAGTTTCATCTTACCTTTTCCCTTACAACGACTATTGCTTCCCATTATGCAAACAAAAAAGAGCACAAAAAATGATTGTTAATTGAAAATTGTATAAAAGAATGACCAAAATCTTCTTTTTGTTTGTATCAAAGAAATTCCACGAGATTTCAAGTGACAAAGAGCATGTGGGGACCATTGGAATGCTCAAAACGGCCCCCTTTTTAATTTTATGTAATCCCCAAAATGGATATCTATTATGAATTCCATGCATATGGTGTGAAAGGTTAGCCTTTTATAACAGATATCTATTTCTTTTAGTTTTTTAAAAAAGAAAGAATACATAAAACTAGTATTATGTATTATTAATATATAATAAATATATTATATTATATGATACAGTATATAAATTATATAATATATTATATACTATATACTATATATAGTATATATATTATATATTATATGTACTATGTTAGAATATATAGAGTGAGAGAGAGGGAGAGAGAGAGAGTTATCTAGGTATTATGGTCTCTCCCTCCCTTCTTCCCTTTGTCCCTCTTTATATCTCTCCTTCCCTCCATCTCTATTTATCCCTTCATCATTCTCTTTCTCTATCCCTCTCTCCATCCCTCCCTCTCTCAGGTCTCTCCCTCTCTCCATCCCTCCCTCTCTTAGGTCTCTCCCTCCCTCAATCCCTCCCACCCCCTCTCTTTCCCTATCTCTCAAGTCTCTCCCTCTCTTTATCCCTCTGACCCCCTCTCTCTCTCAGGTCTCTCCCTCCCTCTCTCTCTTAGGTCTCTCCCTCCCTCAATCCCTCCCACCACACACACTCTCTCTCAGGTCTATCCCTCCCTATATTCCTCACATTCCATCCCTCTCTCTCAGGTATCTCCCTCCCACCCTACCTAGATAACTCTCTCTCTCAACTAAGGTCTCTCCCTCTCACCCTACCTATCTCTCTCTCTCTCTCAATTCAGGTCTCTCCCTCTCACCCTACCTAGATAATTATCTCTCTCTACTCCCTCCCTCCCTCTCCCTCAGGTCTCTCACTCCCACCCTACCTAAATAAATCTCTCCCTTTTAGGTCTCTCCCTCCCACACTACCTAAATAACTCCCTCTAACCCTCCCACCCTACCTATATAATTCCCTCTCTCTCTTTCGTCTCTCTTTCATCTCTCTCTCTCTGGTTTGTCCCTCCCTCTATCCCTCCCAACCCCCTCTCTCTCTCAAGTCTCTCTCTCCCACACTACCTAGATAAATTTATCTCTCCCTCTCTCTCTCTCAAGTCTCTTCCTCCCACCCTACCTAGATAAATCTCTCTCTCTCTCCCTCTCTCTGAGCTCTCTCCTTCCCTCTATTCCTCTCTCTTAGGTCTCTCCCTCTCTCTATTTATCCCACCCTACCTAGATAACTATCTCTCTCCCAATATCTCCCTCCCACCCTACCCAAATAACTCTCTCATGAGTCTCTCCATCCCTCAATCCCTCCCACCCCCTCTCTCTCAATTCTCTCCCTCCCTTTGTCGCTTCCACCCCCTCTTAGCCTACCTAGATAACTCTCTCTCTCTCTCTCTCTCTCTCTCTCTCTCTCTCTCTCTCTCTCTCACTTGGGTATCTACCTCCCACCCTACCTAGATAACTCCCTCTCTCTCAAGATTCTCCCTCCCACCCTACCTAGATAACTCCATCTCTCTCACTCTCCCCTCTCTCTCTTAGGATGCTCCATCCCACCCTACCTAGATAATTAAGTGTGTGTGTCATGCCCCAAATTTTCCACAACAAAACAAAACACAACCACCAATTTTTTTGAATAAATATGTATAAACACTAATAATTGATAACTACATTTAAAAATGGAACATACTAATGATAAGGCTATATTAAATATCCACAATAACATTGATTTTAATGAAATTCATATAAGTCTTATGATTACCTTTATTCATTACCATCCCTAACATTACTAGTACTAACACTAATATTATTATCTTTAGTACTCAAATATAATCTACAACCCTCATTAAGAATCCATTCTAATGATTATAACACTCATAATATTTATAACTAATATTATCCCTATTTGTATTACTAAAAATAGTATTACCAACTTCACTCTTAATATTATTGTGGTTATATATATATATATATATATATATATATATATATATATATATATATATATGTTTCTAACATTACCGAATTCTAATTTTAAATCTAGTAAAGTTAACATTAATTTCATAGAATCACAAGTACATTTACTATCATGGTTAATAAACTTACCAAATATAAGTTTTATCATTGATCATTCTATTCATAACATTATTCTGGAAATCAAAATTACTGAACTATTAATTTGTTTGACACAACCAATTGTAATGGTGTGAATTTGCACCCCTTGCAAATTCCCTATTTATGCACCTCCTACCTTAGACAAATTAAATCCGGCGATGCTATTTCACATCCTTCATTCACTTTCATCCACTTGGTAGTTGTTTTTAGTGCTGGTGGAGGATATTATGTCGAGGACGCTAGCATGGTGCACAGTCATTTACGTGGTGTGATGTCATCCTAACAGGATTCCTACCACTAGAATCTATAGAGGCATTACAACTCTCCATTGGTGATGAAGTGTAAATTTCTTATGCCCTTGACCGACCTTGAATGACTCATTTTCCTCCAATTTCATCTTCAAATTGCTATCTCATTCATTCTCTTCAACTTCTTGATCATTCAGACATTGGAAAACCCTTTCTTCACTCTCTTCACAACATTCTCACCTCCATTGAAGTAGCAAGTTGGTGTTTTGTCAACTCAATCTCCTTGTTGCGACAACATAGACATTTGCAAGCTTGCGAGCTCACTCCTCCCATTTTCCTTGAGTGCACATGGTTGAAGGTGATATTTTTCCATTTTCTATTCACTTAGCATTATCGTATTGTTTTTGTAGCATATTGTTGTTTGGAATAATGCATAGTATTTCCATTCCAATATCTCTCTTCATCATATTTCTCTATCATTTCTATATTGGTTGTCCATGGAGGTGGAAACACCAAAGTGAGGGACTGACTGAGGCAGTCCTCTATACACAACCACAACATTTTTTCATCTTATGTGTGTAGGTTTCTTGTTGAGTGAAGACTTTAAAGATATCAACTCATGGGTAGGAAGGTGCACTTTCTTCACCCTCTTTTTATCAATTTGTAGATAAGATCAAGTTAAAGTATTCTTCTTTCTATTCAATCATTTAGTTACTTTATACTTTCTATTATTACATATAAACCACATACTTGGGTTGTTAGTAGGTTCCCTTAGTCTTCAAGCTATAATTTACACTTTATGTCCCTATGGACACTAGCTCCCCACTAAGATGCCAGCATGCCACGTTATCATCTGTGTCCCACATTGTAGTCCTTTGGTAGTGAGTTGTCTAAGTTGTAGTCTGGACTCTGGAAACCCGCTCACCTATCTTCCTGAACCTTTTGGGTTGACACAAGGAAAGAGGAAGATCATTTGTCCTTCCTTCTCACCTCCTTAAACATCAAACCTATCCTAAACAATCCCTTAGCATGAGGTAGATTAGGGCTACTAATTGTTCTAAACCCTCTCATGACTTGAGGTCCTAAGTAGTCGGTCCCCCTCCTCTACATTTTGGTGAACCCAGCGTGAATTGTTCTGGTTCCATTTCATATTGTTGAAGGAGTCTTCTCTCATGTTCTATGTGTGTTGTAGGGTACCTAGCCTTGCAACCCAACCTACGACCCCTAGCAGTGTAGCTAGAAGAGTCCCTAAATGTTGTCAAGTGAAATCTAGAATAGGTCACTATCTAATTGTTAAAACCTTGGGGGCTTCTGAGAAATTCCTTTCTATTGTACATAGAAGATGGATTCTTTCATGCATCTTCCCATCCCATCTGTGAAGCCCGTGAATGGGTCTCCTACTATAACCTTTACATTTTAGGACTTACCAATGAATGTTGATAGAGAAACCTCTCCCCTATACATTCTCACTCATATTAATGGGAATACTATGACTGGTGTTCTCGTTGATCCTACATGTTAGGTTAATTTTATCACAGAAGAGATTATGCTAATAAAATTTCTACATAAGGATGGGTACAATGAATCTAAAAGAACAATATGTACACATGATGGGCTTTCCATCCCTCCCATCAGTTCTATCACCCTTTTAGTCTTGGTTGGGCCTAGGACTATGAATTCCCTTTTTGATATTATTTTGGAGTTTGACTTGTTCAAAGTGAAGCTAGGCATTCTTTGGCTATTTTCCATAAACACAATCCCTTCGATGATCCATAAGTGTTTGAAATTCTCCCATGAGGGCTTCGTGCAAGACACTAGGTACAAACCCCTAGTGTTGCATGGGGCTTATTCATTAGATCACTTTTGGCTTGTCCCTATTGGTTTGATTCCTACCATGAGGAAAAACCTAATGTATCCCACTTACATAAAATACAAGAATGGGGGCATAGCGTTGAAAGTGACCTATCCTCCTTCTCCCTATGCTATTTCAATAAAGGCCTACATGATAGTGCAACATTGGGTTGTCACTACCTCTCAAAAGGAGAAGGAGAAGTCTACTCAGGAGACTTCTTATTCCTTTGTAGTTCCATTTGCTTCTACCTCTCACCCTGTTATGATGCTTTCAAATTCCACCTCCATGTGTCTCTTGGGGAGTATGATGGTGCCTGCTTTGCGGAAGAGCAAGCATCAAGTGTTCAACCTTCTTTTCTTACCTACAATGCCTCAGATCATCTTGTATGGTAAGGGAAAAGGTCCCCATGGAGTAGCCTCTATGTCTCAACCTCCACAGCCTCCTACTATTCATTCTCCCAAGGTAGAGAATGGGAAGAGGCCTACCGCTAAGGCACTTGAGTCTACTTCTTCACTAGTTTTTTTTGTTCCTACATCTCTTCCTCATATTTATATCCAAGAGTCACTCCCTCCATCTACAATGCCTATGATGGAAACTCTGATGATAGAACAAGATTCTCCAACTCCTCCTCAAGTTGCAACCTCTAGCTCTCAAAGCCCAAGAAACTACCTTGTGTGTGAGCGTAAGTGTTGGAGGAAGGCTCCTGCTGCTGAGTAGGCTACTCTGCAAAAGATGAAAGGGGAGCTAACAACTCCTATTTTGTAGTCTCCTATTGTGTCCTCCTCTTCTACCCCTTCTACTTCAGTTCCCATCACCTCGATCTTGCTTCTAGCTCCTCTCATGAGTGTGGATGATCCTCACCCTAAAAGGGTGCAAGTGTTTATTGATCCCTCAGTGTAGCCTCCTCTCTTGATGTCCCTTCTAGCCATCCCACCTTTTCCTAAGCCCGTAGATATGTTGAATACCTCGATGGTGTTTGCTATGGTTTTCTTTGCTTCTCCCTTGCCTTCTACTTCTTCTGTGGGGATCTCACATCCTTCGATGAAGCACAAGTTGGAGGATGACCCTGCTTCTAATGGGGGTAGGAAGAAGGGATCACCTTCTTCAAAAGTTATTTTTGCATTGGCCTACATCATCCTAGTGATGGAGGCCACCTCAACATCCCTTGAGTTTGTCACTACCCTCGAGTCTTTCGTTGAGGTTGGCAGTGGATCTTGAGCACCTCCTTCATCGCCTACTCAATTGACACATGGAACTCCCATCAAGTGCATGTTCAACTTAGTGGACAATGTCTCAACTCTATTGGCAATTTTTGCAAAATCAATGATGCTTCCCTCACAAGAGTTGAGCAAAGAAGACCTCGAGGGGCCCTCTTCATTGGCTCTTGTCATAAGAGAGTCAAAGGGTGCTCCCCTTGCTATACCGCCCTTGCAGGCTCGTCTACCTTCCCCTTATAATGATCTATATTGGGAGGATGATGACCTCTTGGTTGATGAGAACTAGGAGGGAATCTCTTCTTTATCTGTAGATTAGATTTTTGTGTGTGCTTTGTTTCCCCTATGCTTGTTTTATGTGCTCCTAGAGGACCCTCTTCAATCTTAAGGTGCTTGGATAGAGGAGTGTTTTGTGTTGTAAACTTCTACTATTTTAACATCATTCTTCCTCTATTGTGCCTTGATTTTTGATAATTGGGGATGATGCAAAGTGTTGGGGGCATTTAAGCCTCCCTTCCATGTTGACCCAATTTTTTATTTTTATCTTTTCTTCATGTATCTTTCTTCACATGGTCTGATATAGTAGGGGATTGATGATAGTTCATATATATTATTATATTATATCTATCTATCTATATCTATGAGCATTTCTGACCTCAAAATATCATATCCCCCTATCTCTTGATATCTTTGTTTTTTCTTACATTGTCTTTTTATCTTTCTCTCTTCTTTTATTTCTTCGTGATGTTGTGGTGCATGTTTTATCCCTCATGTGTGCGACAACATTTCCACGATTACATCCCGCCATGTATCGTAGGCCACAACATCACTTTCTTCTCTCTCCTTAGGATGTCACATTCCTTTGTGTTCAACACACACCATCCTAAGGGGGATCTATCATACTGCTTCAATTTTCAAAAGGTGTATTTGATGGCCAATGAATCCCTTGTTGAAAATATTTTATTTTAAAAAAACAATATTCTTCAACAAGGACCCCTAGTGGAATTTTCTTTCATCACAGATTCGTAAAGAAAGAATCTAAAAACTTTCCTTCGAGAAGGGAGTAATTTTTTTGATGAATAATTCTAAAAAATTTCCCTTGTGAGAGAGTATTCTTCCTTTCAAATTCCTTGATGAAAGAGATCTTTCAAAAGGATTCCTTGATGCGAGAATCATTTATGGAAAAATGTCATCACGTTTCAAATAGAGTGTCCCTTGAGCAGACCCCTTTTCTTTTGAAGGGTTCTCAAGGGATCACTTTAAAATATTCTCCTTCAATTTCTAATTATCTGCGTAAATTTCTATCTACCTGTGTGGCTTTTTTCTATTTAACATGTTGTCTCTATGGATTAACTTGTTGCTTTGCAGGACCTGTGAAGTTGATTTTTCAGTCAAGCTTGGAGGACCGAGCACTTGTAAGGGCCTATCAGACTCTATGAATCCTTTCACATATGGCCTCCCTCAGGACTGAGCACCTATGGTGTCTCCTCTGTAGGACTAAGCAACTACAGAGTCTTTTGTTCACCTTTCGTGGGTCTGAGGGCCTATGAGACATTTGTTCAACTCTCCTTAAGGCCGAGTACCTATGGAGCCATCTCCTCTTCCTAAGCTTTTAGGTTTTTCATATTGTGGTCTACTTCCTCGATGGTTCAAATATACACTTCTCAGCTTTCACTTTACTTTACCGTGCATTCACTAGCACTTATGCTCACTAAAGTGGGGGAAAAATGTAATGGTATGAATTTTCACCCCTTGCAAATTCCCCATTTATGCACCTCCTACCTTAGAAAAATTAAATCCAATGATTTTATTCTATGTCCTTTATTTGTTTCCCATCCACTTAGCAGTTGTTTTTAGTGTTGGTGGAGGATATTCTATCGGGGATGCTAGCACAACACATGGACGTCTATGCAGTGCATTGCCATCCTGATAGGATTCCTTCCTCTGGAATTTGTAGATGTGTTACAACTCTCCATTGGTGATGAAGTGTAACATTTATGCACCCTTGAATGACCTTGAACGACT
>VDFB02000363.1:17097119-17184657 GCA_007258455.2 Sequoia sempervirens
AAGAACCATAGTGAAAGATGTTAGGAAACCCTTGTCGTACGTCAAGCTTCTTTGAAACTAGGTTTTGATATTTCAGTTTCAGTGTGAAGTCATCACCAGTAAGTTCCTTTATCCACACATCTCTCATTTTAGAATGGTCATATTATTCAAGCTTACCATGAATGTATATTCTAATGTCTTCTATTTCTAAAAATTCACAAGGAACCTTCGAGAAAACACCTACTAGGTTAACCTCCATGGATTTGTCAGATTCTTTTTAAACTTAGGTCGGGGTCTCTTAGATACATCAAAAACCCTTGGTGTAGCCATCTCAAAAGATTCTAAACTATTTTTTAAAGAAATTTATGAGAAACTAGGGTAACAGAGAAAATTAAAAATACCTTTCAACGCTTTTCTAACTAGGGTTTGCACACACCAAGACCTCAAACACTTTAATTGCATTGATCTACTCTTCATCTACTCTTCTTTGCTCAAAAAATTGATTGAAAATTATTTTAGGTTAAGTGTAGTCACTTATAAACCTTTTGTTGTGACCTAATTCATCATAAATGCTTCATTTGGTAGAGTTGTCAAACCCTTCACTGTGTGCATAGTCACCTTCAAATGCTCTGCAAATTTTTGCATAATCATATTTTCCACCAGAATTCTCTCCAATAGACCAAGCATGTTGACCTACACCACATATTCTCATGCTAAAACATCAGCACCATTTTTCTGGCAGGAATGAAAGATTTCCATTAAAGTTCCCCTTAATCCAAAGATATTAACTTAGTTTTTGGAGGAAACATCTACACCAGATGCTGGTATAGATTCATCCTTAACCTTAGTCCCTTCCTTCTATCTCCAAATCTTATCCATCTCCTTTTTTGTCTCTGCTAGATTAATCATTTGTATTGGATCATTCTTCTTTACCAGATTATCCTTCTTCATATTTTTTCTTTTGAAAAACTTAGAAATGTGTCTAGGTTGTTAGTGAATAGATTGGCCTTTAAGAAATATATCTAAAATACTTGACTCTCTAGCCTGTAATGCATTGGGGCCAAGCCACTAATGCTTTAGAAATGTCACAATTGCATTTGTGACTTTCCTCTAAATTTTGGAGGTACATCTCCCTCGTATGATTTAAGAGATATTTAATATGCTTTTAACCAAAAGGAAATAAAGGTGACAAACATCAACCCATAAAAATGTTGCTAATGTGAAGTAAACCTTAGAGGATCATTAATCAACTAGCACATAGATTGGAATGACTAATGACTAATGTGAATGAAATAAAGAAACTTCATAGTTGCAATAAGTAAAATAAATGCAACATGATAGATTTTGCATAGAAAATATATTCCAATTATGCACATGACACATAGGTGAGTACGATCAAAATTACATTCAAACTCACAACTCATAGATTGTGAGTTATTGCAACCATAAATAAATGGAATTCAAAGAAAAATAAAATTGTTCCTCCCTCAACTACAACACAATGCACTCTTCTAGGAATCGGACCCTCACTAAATTGTTTTCCCACCAGATATAGGGGTCTTCCTCCTTTCATGATGGTTACTAACCAATTGCAAGGTGTGGTGACACTTTCTTGTTGCTTAACCATTCATCTTGGAAACTGATAGCCAAGAAATAATGAATAGTTGGAATGATTACATCGCCAATGATATGACTTCAGGAAATAACCGAGCATTTCTTTCCTTGATTCTTTCCCCATGGCCATCAATCCATAGGCGGTTAGCATTCTTCACAAACTAAGCATTAAATAATTGTCGTAGAGGTGCAATGGAAATGCATGTGCAAGCTGTCTAGCAGGACGATCAATTGGGAATGTAAATTAATCCTGGTCATATCAACAGTTAATTCTGATTGCATTGTCGTCCTATCACCTTGATCAATCTCCATCTCAAATGTCTCACCAACCTTCTATAAATTCAACAGGAATCACCACACTTCACCATCCTGAATTATCTAACATGGTGAGTGCTTAGAGCGATAGAGTGTTCATAAATGACTTCATTATCATTGAGGATATCAAGTGCAATCCTCTCTTCAAGTGATTGTCTGACCAACTAAAATAATTCTTCATCGTCCAAAGCGAGATTGAAGAGGAGGTGTTACGCAGTATATTGGGAGAAGCATTTCTAAATCAAGTGCATGTACATAATGTTACACTCCTAGAGTGTTTTGTGTATACTATCATTCGCACCTCTGGATGTTGTGACTGGGGAATAAGGGCAACAAAGCACTTAGTTTAACTTGAGTTTCTCCACCGAGTTAGTGTATCCATCACTAGTCTTAGCAACTACCCACGAAGTGGATTGGTAGGTGATGCCATTTGCATTGCAACTACGACTCAAAATGAAGCCACCGAGGAAGTAGTGACCCTTCTTCGTACAGGCCTGGTGAGGAACATGGGGTTGTTTCCTAATTCCTGCAATCTCATGAGAACCTGTTGTCACTGGCCCAGATAGAGTGCTTCTAGGTGGTGGTAGAAGCAATCCGTGTACTTATGTCTGCCCTGTGTGCCTAAATAAATTGTCATCTTGATGTTACCCAACCCTTTTTTGTAAACAAAAAGTGAATTTTGTAGCACCATCAATACATATATATAATAAAAATATAGCATTTTATAACTCCAGTGTTGGTCATCTTTTATGAGGACTTCGGTCTTTTATTTTGATTTCATTTACTATATCTAAATGGCATCTACTATTTACTTCTACATCAATGGGTTTGTCATTTAAAACTAAAATGTACCTTAACAAAAAAAATTGCATGGCTATTCCTTTAATCTCCTCTAAAAAATGCTCTTGTGTGGCAAAACAAAAAGTTCACAAAATCAAGCAAAACACTACCAATGGTTTTAGAACCCACTTAAACTCCCACTCAAATCTGAAAGACTTTGAAACTTATCACTAGTGGTCTTTTCGACTAGTTCACAAACCTTGAGTATGGACCACCAACCTCCCAAATTGAAGGCTTAGAGTATTTGAGAAGTTAGACCAATGTCATAAAACACTGCCTGTGAAAAAAAAAGAGAAGCAAAATGATGAAAGGCAATAAGAGGGAGAGTTAGATGAACTAACAAAAACACTGCCCAAGTTAGCGATACTTCACAAAACACTGTGTGGCTTGAGACTTAACCAAAAATTTTAATGTGTGTGTCAATTTTAAGGGTGAGGAATAAAATTAGGGTAATAGTGGCTCTGATTGAGGGAAAGGACTGAAAAGGATGTAGCCAGGGACCCAAAAGTGTTATGACCAGTCATATATCTATTGGGAACAAAGTCAAGCAAAGAAGAGGAACAAAAACCAAAATCTAAAACCCAATCAAATAAAACCAAAAATGACGCATGAAAAGTGTAACTATGTGGAAGGTAGGTTGGCACCTACCAAGGAATGAGGAAAGAACAACTCACACAAAACCATTGATAGTTTGTGAGAAGAATGAACGAGACCTGAAAAATGCCTATTAATGCATGAAACTTTTGAAGTAGGAAAAGATCTGAATTACCCAAACATGGGCATTGTAGCAAAAGAATCCATAGACTTCAATATTCTCAAACAACCATCTCTCATCATAAAATTCCTCCTTATGCAAATATTTCTACATGGAAGGTCTAGAAAAAATTTGGTTGTCTCCTTAGACTTCATCATTGAAGTGATCTCTCGCCCTTGTGAAAATTTTGAATCTTTTGTTCCCTCAATAATGGTATATTTTTTGTTTTGTAAGCAGCTTCCTTATCATCATAACTACCTTTCTGAATCTATGGAATTCCATTCCTTTATCACTATAGCATCCTTCCCTTCACTGTCAATCAAAAAACAAAAAACCTCATTTGTTGACCACACTGGGAAACCAAACTCAGGGACTTCAAACGTAAGATTATCATGAATTTCAAATTCATCAAAAATGAATAGGGGGTTTGAACTAATCGACCACCTTACCCCACTCAAGGAATTTTCATGTGAAGGGTCTTCATTATTCTCCTCAATTGCATGTAAAGTTTCATCAGTAATGTCCTCAAAGGTGAATGATTCATATTCAAGAATGAGAAGATAATATGACACTTGATCTTCTCTAGCAGAACTATAAGGAAGTGAATTATCTACAGGAACGGACGGAGGAGTAAATTGAAATGTGGGGACATACCTTCTTCATGGTGTCATGTATTCATCATCCCTTGATGATCTGAGGTCATCCTCTGACTCAATTGAAGTGTTTAGACTATATGCTTGGGCATACCAACACTGATTTTCCTTCCTTTCATCTTCAGTCCTTTCATCTGGGAGATGTATGTTGTTCAATATGGTTAAGTTCATTTTCTTAGCATTAAGACAGGGGTGATTTGCAACAGCTGGGAATCTAGAGAAATTGCAGACAGATGGTGAGTGACAAATAACAAGCTTGGTAATATCGTCAAGCCTCCATTTTTCCACTGTAATTAATTCGTTTTTGATGTTCACTGCTTCAATCTAAGCCTATTCAATCCCAAAGATCTCATCTTTTTTTAAAATGAGTTGGACATTAGGATCTAGGGCAGAAGTGAATACATAGAATTGAATTATTTTACTCAGTTGTTCTAGTGTAGGAATTTGTCAAAGAGATTGATTGAATCAATAAAAAAAATCCTTCATAGGCTCTTTCCTTTCCTTTATAATTTGGAAGAACTGTCTAAGTAAAGCAGCAAGATCAATAGGACCCTTGAAGAGTTGTAATTTTTTTTTTGTAGGATATCCCAACCAGTTATACAACCCTTCTCTAATCCTCTAAACCATTCTGCTTCTTTTTAAATTAGACTATCAATAAAAATCCTTACAAAGACATCCTCTTCTTGAATGCCCAGGACTTTGCTTACTGCAGTCATAGCTAGAACATGTTCCTCTGGATCTTGAGTGTTTCTATCAAAGAATTTGGGGAATCTTTTTCTTCAGCTAGGTGGCAGGTTATTGCATTGCGATAGGGTGAAAATTCCAATACAATTACCCCAAGGAATTGAATTCATGGGTATTCAGAGTCACCAACTCCTAGAAAAGTAGAGAAAGGTACCCCTAGGTTACTACCTAGGTGGCGGTTGAGCTGGAGGATGGTTCAATGACTGATGAGGTTGTTGATTCAGATGTTGATTAGGACACTGATCTGGGTGTAGATTGTGATGGCAGGTTGGGTCGTTGTAACACTCAAAGATCAACCTTGAGGGGCATTCAATCATAGGTCTAGTTGGACATCAGGTCCGCTCTTCCTCTTCTTCCAAGATGAAATTGACTCACATATAATCTATTGCACTCTTATACCTCCAAGTGAGCGTATTTAATTGTGATATGATATCCTCTTGCTCGGTCCGCATCCAATCCAAGTTGAGTTGAAGTACGAGAAAAAAATCATTATGGGGAAGTACAATCTTGTTGCATGGCACGATGGCAATTTATCATAAATTACAAGTTCCTTAGCGGAATTTCCAAAAATCTGTTAGTGAATGGATTGGCCTTTAAGAAATATATCTAAAAGAATCAACTCTCTAGCCTGTAATGCATTGGGGCCAAGCCGCTAACAACTTTGGAAATTTCACAATTGCATTTGTCACTTTCCTCTAAATTTTGGAGGTACAACTCCCTCGTACGATTAAAGAGATAATTAATATTCTTTTAACCAAAAAGAAATAAAGGTGATGAACATTAACCCATAAAAATGTTGCTAATGTGAAGTAAACCTTAGAGGATCATTAATCAACTAGCACATAGACTAGAATGACTAATGACTAATGTGAATGAAATAAAGAAACTTCATAATTGTAATAAATGAAATAAATGCAACTAGATAGATTTCACATAGAAATATATTCCAATTACGCACATGACACTTAGGTTAGTACAATCAGCATTACATTCAAACTCAAAACTCATAGATTATGAGTTCTTGTAACCATAAATGAATGGAACTCAAAGTAGAATAAAATTGTTCCTCCCTTGACTACAACACAATGCACTCTTCCAGGAATCAGACCCTCACTGAGTAAGTCTCCCACAAGATATAGGGGTCTTCCTCATTTCTTGACAGTTACTAATCAGTTGCAAGACATGGTAATGCTCTCTTGTCTCTTAACTATTCATCTTGGAAACTGATAACCGAGAAATGATGAATAGACAGAATGATTACATCGCTTAGATGATGACTTCATGCAATAATCGAGTGTTTCTTGCCTTAATTTCTACCCCATGGTCATCAATCCTTATGCGATTAGCATGCTTCACAAACTAAGCATTAAATAATTGTTCCAGAGGTGCAATGGAATTGCACGTGCAAGTTGTCTAGCAGAATGATCAATTGGGAATGTAAATTAAATCCTAGTCATATCAAAAATTAATTCCAATTACATTATTGTCCTTATCACCTTGATCATTTTCTAGCTCAAATGTCTCGCCAACCTTCTATAAATTCAACAGGCACCACCACACTTCGCCATCCTAAAGTATCTAACGTGGTGAGTGCTTAGAGTGATGGAGTGTCCATGAATGAATTCATTGTCATTGAGGATATTAAGTGCAGTCCTCTCTTTAGGTGATTGTTTGACCAACTGAAAGAAGTCTTCATTGTCTAGAGCAAGATTGAAGAGGAGGTGTTGTGCAGTATACTAGCAAAATCATTTTTGAATCAAGTGCATGTATACAATGCTACTCTCCTAGAGAATTTTGTGTATACTGCCATTCACACCTTTGGATGTCGTGACTGGGGAATGAGGGCAGCGGATCCCCTAGTTCGATCTGAATTTCTCCACTGAGTCAATGTAGCCATCTTTGGTCTTAGCAACTACCCATGAAGTAGACTGGTTAGCGATGCCATCTACATTATGATTGTGACTCAAAATGAAGCCACTGAGGAAGCAATGACCCTTCTCTTTGCATGGCCAGTGAGGAACAACATGGGGCTATTTTCCCAATTCCTATAGTCTCATGAGAACCTACTATCACCAACCTAGATAGAGTGCCTCTAGGTTGTTGTGGAAGCAATCCACATACTTATGTTTACCCTGTGTGCCTGAAGAAATTGTCATCTTGATGTTACCCAACCATTTTTTGTAAACAAACAGTGAATTTTGTAATGCCATCAGTACATATATAATAAAAATATAGTGTTTTGTAACTCTAGTGCTGGTCTTCTTTTATGAGCAATTATGTCTTTTATTTTTTATTTCATTTACTGTATTTTAATGAAATCTACTATTTGCTTCTGCATCAATGGGTTTGTCATTTAAAACTGAAATGCACCTTAACAAAACAAACTGTATAGCTATTCCTTTAATCTCTGAATAACGCTCTCTGGTGGTAAAATGGGAAGTTCACAAAACCAAACAAAACACCGCTAATGGTTTTAGAAGCCACTTAAACTCTTGCTCAAATCTAAAAGACTTTGAAACTTTTCATCAGTGGTCTTTTTGACTAGTTCACGAACCTTGAGTTTGGATCACCAACCTCTCAAATTGAAGACTTAGAGTATTCAGGAAGTTAGACCAATGTCATAAACACCGCCCATGAAAAAAAAAAAAGAGAAGAAAAATGATGAAGGGTGATAAGAGGGGGAATTAGATGAACTAATGAAAGCACTTCCCAAGTTAGCGATACTTCACAAAACATCACTCAGCTTGAGACTTAACCAAAATTTTGAATGGGGATGTCAATTTTAAGGGCGAGGATTGAAATTAGGGTAACACAGGCCTACTGCAATTGTATCATATAATATTCTTTTGGCCAATCTTATTTCCATTCATTCTAGATTTGCATTGATTGTTCTTATGTCAAAATCCATTGCATGCATAATAGTATCAATTGAAAGATCGAACCATTCTACCATTTTTATAGTCATTCATCATTTGACTTCTATATTCACTAGCTCTATGACCAAATCTCTTGCATGTGAAACATTGACTGGAAAAGTATGGAACATTATGATTCATTCTGCTTCTACATTCCATAGCCCTATGTCCAAATTTATTGAAAGAATAAAAAAAACCATCTAAATATGGGTACCTTTATGCATTTGGTTGTCTTCCTGGTGGTTCTCTAGCTACATTCCTTTGATTCTGGATCTACTTGCCATTGTTCTTCTTGTCTTTAGTCTTCTTTTCATGATTTGGTGTCTGATCTACTTATGAACTTTCACCTTTTCAAAATCTTAAACCTTTTTTATCTTTGGATCGTTTCTGATTAGCAATCATTTCATCAAGCTTTTTAGAACTCATCTTGAATTTTTCTTCATGACTTCTTTCTTTTTCCAGATTTGATCTCAGATTCACAACTTCTTGTTCAAGCCTTGTGCATTCTTTATATTTCTTTTAACCATTGCATTCAAGCATTCTTCAACTCATTTCTTTTCCTCAACTTGCATTTTCAGACAGGTAATTGTTTCATTTGCTTGCTTCAATTTCTCACTAAGCTTCTTATGCCTTTCTCTAAATTTCTTGATTTGTTCCCTCAATTTTTTGATGCATTCATCTGCTTTGACATTTTCTTTCAATTTTTGTTTTCACCTTCATTTCTCTCCAGATCTTCAAAATCAACTTTAAGTTCTCCATTTATGTCAAATATGCAATCTTCTTTTGTACATCGAACAATAGGAGTCTCTTCTGGAGGAGTAGGTAATCTTTTGAAAAACATGTGTTCAACCTCCAAGATCTTCCCCAAGTGGTTAAGCTCCTTCCAAGGAACCAAGATCTAATACCAATTGTTCAACACCCAAAATATTAAGAGGGGCGTGAATCGGTATTCTTTTAAACCACTTAAACATTTAAACATCCAATTCTTATAGCATATACAATTGCAATAATGAAAGAAAGCATGAAAACATCCAACAGCATCACATAGTGCATGAACACCATAATTTTTATGTGGAAAACCCAACATTGAAAAACCCACAGTGAGGATTAACTCACAATATATTATAACCGGTTATAGTATATTACTGAAGTGCTCACTATAGGTGAACTCACTGTCCAAGTGGATTCGCTGCCCACTAAGAAAAGAAAGAGATAGAAGAGATAGTGGCACACAACCAATTATTTAACTATTACAAAATGCATCTACAATATGTTGGAATATAGTTCAATTGAGGCTCAAAATACAGACTCAAAACTCTTCATAATGATCTAACTTAATTCTCTGCTTTTCTCTACATTCACAAAATTCTCATCACATTTCATTTCGTCTACAAAATACTAAAAAATATCTAACTTATCTATTCACAAACACTTAGAATGTCAATTAGGTCAACCTAATTAGATGAAATACTCAAAATGTATCTTGTTGGCTCAAGATCTATCCATGCATGCTTCATGCCAAGAATCAAATCTCAAAACACTTTGAAATAGGTCAACATGGACCAATAATATCTCTCGCATAACTCTGCAGTACTTAATTACACTTCACATACCTTCAAACCTATTAGGTCAACATCATAGAGGACCTAACAAAAAAAATATCCATCTATATATCCATATTCATACAGGAAGACCTCAAAACACCATGCCAACTAGAATTCACACTCATCTCACATTTTTCAACACTTCCACAACTTCGTAAAGCCAAAAACCAATCCGTAGAGAAGTGAAAACTCTCCAAATCATATACACTAAACTGGAAACACCTGAAACTACCAAACCGAACTTCTATTTCCCATAACTCCAAAACCAAAAACCAAAACAAGCTAAAATTCTAGAATTAAGTTCTTTTACTAGCCAAAAAAATTATACTAGAAGTGTAGAGAAAAATCTTTAATAGTGAACCAATCTGGACCCAATTATTGGATCCCCTATACACAAAATTACTAGGTAAAAGCACAAATTCGTGTCACACTTTCGGCCAAATGAATAGTTTCGTGTAAAAAAATTGGCCTAAATAGTTTCGGTCGAGCCAATTTCACTCAAAACCATATGGCCTATACATGGCACATAAATTTTCAGGTGAAACCCTTTTTCCTGAAAACATAAAATTTGAATTTTCTCTTTGTCGAATCAAAAAGTGGCTTATTTTATGTGTGGAGTTTTGGTAGAAAGGGTTTCAATCGAAACCCTTTCTATTGAAATTGTCTATGTGGCATCCTAGTTGGCAGCTAACTCAACTTTTTCAGATTTTTCTGAAACTTTCAGCTTCAACTAAGTATTTCTTCAATCAAAATGATTTAAATAAATAAATAAAGATACCCTTTTGTAAAGCCCGAAGTGGTGAATCTAAATATGTAATTTTTTAAATATTTTTATTAGTTTTAATATATTATTTTTTTAAAAATAATGCAAGTAGGTTGTTAAAGCTAAAAAAGAGGAAGATTAGAAATTAAAAGAAAAATAGTAAAACATATTAATTTTTTTTGAAAAATATATGGTGCACTAGAGGAGAGAATCCTCTTCAAAAGGGTATAATTTTCTTTTAGAAAATGATTAAAAAGGTAGACAATAGTTGACGTCAAATGAAAACTATCAAATTCTAACTAGTTTGACTTTAAAATGTTATGATGCTGAAAAATATGCATCAAAATTTCAAAAAAAAAATTCCATGCACTAGATATTGAAGTTACCTATTTGGGAAAAAAATAGGGTAAAATGAAGTATTTTTCTATTTGTTTCTTGACATCAAGTGAAGGTCAATTTTTCCTAAAATTTTTAGCATTCCAAAATCTTCTCTTAAATTGATAAAAAATAATCAAAACAATGTTTAAAAAATCTAAAAAATTATAGGAATAAATTTCATCAATATTTCTACATTTCATTAGTTTACATCATTTTGAAATTCAAAACATAAAGATCACTTTTATGTGGTCGAAGTTCAGAATTTTTGTTGTTGTTGGCCGATTCCTTTATAAATTGTGACACAGGTTTGTACTTTTACCCCACTGGTATTAACACTTAGTCAATTTTCATCACAACTGTCTTCATCGGATCAAACCTTCTTGCAAAATTTGTCTTTTAGAATCATCTTCAACCATGCACATCACACCTAAGTTGGTCTACACCATATTATTCATACTGGGATATAATGTTGACATCAATGACACCACTGTAATGCATAACTATATGTTCCTTATGCTCATTCCATATGCTCATGTTTCCAACTAAAAAAATCAATTACAAACTCATCATTCTTCCAATAGTATTATTCTCAAATACTTGAGTAGATAAATGTATCAAACTTATTGAAACCTACAAAAATTCACACAACCTCTATCCCATGCCTTCAATATATAGAAATTCATAAACCAAAAACCACAAATGGTTTCCCAAAGAAATTGACCAAATGCATCAGCCCAAACTAAGCACCCAAGTCCATATGTAAAAAAGAAATACCCCATATTCATGCATTTGGACATCCAAGACTAGAAATGTAACCTCCCACAAGCATCTCTAAACCAACTCTTCATAATGGACGATTGTAACTCGCAAGAACTAATATTTCCATATTCCTCCTAAATAAGGAAAATGCTCTACTTTATCTCAAGTTTGAACTTTCCTATGTTGAAGCCCTAGCTAAGGTCTTCACTCTCCCGATGCCCTATCCACCCACAAGACCCCACCACCCAAGCTTTGCTACAGACAATAAGGCATATAGGGTGGTGGTGAAGCATCAGTTCATCAATGGCGAAGCACCTTAGGTGGGCGAAGCCATGGATGGTGGGGTTCACCTTGGGGGAGAGGACTAGGTTAGTGATTGATGACACTCCAACCAACTATACCACTTAGTGTTGCACTCACAAGAGACTACCAATGATATGCTGGAAAAAGGTGGGGATGACATCAAGTTCACATGGAATGCTCGCAATAATATTTCTATCACTAGAGAATATATAAATAATTTCATGTGTCTCACCCTCACACATGCATCCAACTTACCTACCCATGATTCTTGAAGATACATATACTATTTACCATCTAAAAAAAACATAACCATATATAAATAATTAAATAATAGACCTTAAGATTTGTAAGGTGAATAACACATCCAATTCTAACAAAATTAGATGAAATCCTTAATTAAACTATAACCTATCAAATATTTTGATCCATTTTTTTCTATTAGAATTTAACCAACTTTATTAAAATTTATTATAAGAAATCATAAATTTAATGATATATTATAAGAAAAAACATCTTGAGATGTTCTATAATGTGTTTATGTGAGTTTAGATGTGAAATATTACAAAATATAGTTTAAACATACTTTGGATCCATATTCTAACTAAAACCCAAGTTAATTGATTTTCAACCCTTGGCCATGTGGCATGACCTCACAACATTTAAGGTTCACCCAAATATGGAAAATTTAAGATTTCATGATGCTGAAGAGACCTAAAGGCCAACAAAATTTCATGATGTAGCAGAACCTCAAGGCACATGGATGATACAATAAGATCTCTTTTAGTGGTTTCTTTGACCTATTAGAAGAATGCTTAAGGGAACCTCAAATGCTAAAAGGAATTGAGTCTCAAAGTCTAAAATTATATTGCATTTGTTTTACTCTTACGAGCCAAATAGTTAACCCGAGGCCAATTCAGATGCAATATGAATATAAAATGGTTTTAAAGCAAGCTTAGTTCTAGACTAAAGATACCAAGGCATGAACTTAAGAAAAGAAAAAACCCCATTGAATCAGATTAGTTATAAGTCCGAGAGAGACAAAAAGGGAAATACTTATCTCATGTTCAAACTTTCATTTGGTAATAATACATTAAAGTTAACATATTCTTTTTCTACTAAAATGATAATAAGTGTGGACATCCAAATTTGACCACTCCCATATGATCAAATCCATCTTCGTTATTCATATGTGTCAACAATATTAATTAAATGATTTATTTAATTAATATTTCACTGTTTTCCTAAGGTTTCTAAAGTATTTAATTTAATAATTAAATATTTTATCTTTCATCCTTTCTTCTCTAAATTAAATAAATATATCAATTTATTTAATTTAGTCATTTATCCTTTTTGAATTTAAAACAATTTTAAATTCCCTCTTTTCTCTCTCCTTGTCACATCCTCCATAACTCTCTTCTAATATGGATTAGTTTAACTAATCCATAATTAAGATGTGCACACCTCTAATCAGGATTAATGTCACATCCTCCATATTTGGCCACTTGTCTCTAATTCTCCATTAGTTTTCTTAATCACTTGTTTGGACAACCTTAATTTAATCACATACCATTTCTGGTATGTATTCCAAGTCAACTTTTCATAAGTACTTTCTTTATTTGACCTTGACCTCTTCCCCATATGAATTAAAAATTCACATTTATTCATTCAATCCTCCCTCTTCCCCATGAAGGTTGTTGGGATTTTCTAAATTCTCTCACATGTCACATCAGTCACATGAGACAAGGACCTCCTTTATGAGGACCTTGTCTTATCCCCATGGTACTCCTCAATCATGTGAATTTCAATTCATATTTATTCCCCCAACAACTTCTCTCTTCCCCATGATGACAAGTAAGAAATTGTAAAATTCTTCACTTGTCACCATCATTCCCACATGGGGGCAAGAACTTCCTTTTTGAAGAAATCTTCCCCTAATCCCAAGGTACTTGCAAGTACCTCCACCTCACATGTCCTCTTTCCACATCACATGTAATTTTTCCACCTCCCTTTCCACATGGCAAGAAGTGAGGGCTTGTGAGTCCTCAACTTACCAAAGCCATTCATCTTGCCCATGTTGGCTAAATCCTAGCCATTCAATTCTCTAGAGACTCTTCCCTTAAAATGGAAGATTTTGTCTCATTTTTCATTCATTCACTCATATCGCATTCAAGAAATTCAACACTCTCAAGCTCAAGCACTTGCATACTTGCATTCAACCTCCATTGTTGCATTTTGAAGCTTCCATTGCATGCACTTTCACTTGCTTATCCAAATACCCACATCTCTCATTGCATTCATCATCCAACCTAGGTCACTTTGCATATCATTTCGTCATATTTTCCATCAAGTAGCACACATCAAATCTTCATCAAAGGGCCAACCAAGAAGATCAACTTAGACAAGGTATATTTGTTGTTTCATCTTTCTTTGTTTAAGTTTAACTTAGGCTAATGTTGAGGTGGTGTTGTGTGTGTTTCTCCTTGTTGTATTTCTTTGTTTTTTGCATCTTTTAGGATAGGAAATCATGTTGCACACATTTCTGGAATGCTCGGTGGGACCCATAAACAGGTCTGCTCCTTTTACGTTTTCTATTGTTTGAAATTTTGCAAGTTCAGGTTACACAGAGGCGACTATGCAACTAACAAGGGAAACCTTTCCCTCAATAGGGGTGACCTTTCCCTCAACAGAGGTGATTATGCCCTTGCAGAATCGCCAATCTGTGAAATAGGGGAAAATTTTCCATTTGTTTTTTGAACAGGTGACCTTGCTACTGAGTTGGGCGACCCTACCCCAAAATAGGTGATCCTGCTACTGATAGGGGTGACCTTGCCTCTGAGAGGGGCGACTCTACTATCAACAAGGGTGATTTTTCCCTAGACAGAGGTGACTCTGAGGTAAAAACAATAACATAAAGTTCATTTCCAGATTTTATTTCTTGTTGTTTCTTTAGTACTGACCCCCTAACTTGTCTTGTCGATGAATGTGCTTGGTTTCACTAATGTTTGTGCAGCTATTTCACGCTTGTCAAAGGACAGAGGTTAAAATTTCTAACATATTTGTTGTAGGAAGAGTGGGCCAAGACCCTTAGGTTGTTTGTATGTCATTTTCATTCTAGTTAGGCACATAGATCTAATTAGGGGGAGTCAAAATATTTATTTGTTGTGCTTGAAAGTGGGCTATTTACGTATCCAATCTGCTTGCACCATTTGGAAATCCTAGGTGAAGAGAAATCGCAACACACTTAGTCCTTTGTGTTACTTAGGAGGCACTAGATCATTCAAGTTTTCCCCTTGCACTTCGTGTGAGCTTGGGGACTAGCTGAAAAGGTTTAGTGTCCTCTTTTTAGCGGGACCTACTTGGGGATTTCATCACCCCAAGGGATGGTCCTGACCATGTGTACTATGTGGGGTATATAAAGGTGGGAGAGCCAAAGCTATACCCCAATCTAGTCATGTCGTGTCTAGTGAAGCGTCAAAACTAGGGTGATACCTAGATAAGACATGAAGAGTTGGTCCAAGTTTCCAGTACCTTAATGGGGCTTCCGACTCATGCTTGTGACAGGCTGGTGTTCACAGTTGTGCCTCATGTACAGTGCATATATTGAGGACTTCCTAGATCTCCTTGTTCAACCTTGTTAGAGGATCATGTTGGCCATACCCTCTTACTAATCTTAGGATTGTGCTGCTTGAACTGTCCTTTTTGTGCGAAACCAGTGCATGTCTTCTTAGTTGAGTCAACCTTTGCACTTTGCTTGTTGTTCGTTGTGTTTTCTGTCCTCTTCCATAGCCATTTTTATCCAAGTTAAGTCTAGGTCAACTAACAAGGGCGACCTTTCCCTTAACAGGGGTGATTCTGCCTCTAACAGAGGTGACCCTGTTGTCCAAAGGGGCGACCTTGCCTTCTTTCTGAGTCATTTCATAGTTTGTTCTTGTCAAAATTGCTCATCTTTCACTAAATAAGTGAGCTTGCCTCTGAGAGGGGTGATTCTTCCTCTGAGTTAGGCTACCGTACCTCATACTTGGGAGATCTTTCCTCTGTGAGGGGTGATTCTACCTCTAATTTGGGTGACCTTGCCTCATACTTGGGCAATCCTGCCTCTGAGTTGGGAAATTTTGCATTATAAACAACAAGTCCTGCCTTCTGTTCAGTCAATTTGATCATCCATTTCCTTGTTTTGATCATCTTTTTTGCTCATTCTGATCGTTTGTTTTCCTATTTCGATCATCCATTTCCCCGTTCCGATCATCCGTTTCCCCATTTCGATCGTCCGTTTGCCCCTTTTCATCATCCATTTCCCCGTTCCAATAGTTTGTTTTCCCATCTCGATCATCTGTTTCCCCATTCCGATCATCTGTTTCCCCATTCTGATCATCCATTTCCCCATTTTGATAGTTTGTTTGCCCGTTTCGAGAGTCTGTTTGCTTGTTCTGAAAGTCTATTTGCCTATTTAGAGACTCCATTTCCCCATTCGGTGGGTCTATTTCCTCATTAGATGAGCCTATTTTCCCATTAGGAGGATCTGTTTGTCCGTTTTTAGATTTAGACAAGTCTGAAAACTAATTAGGCGACCTTGCACCCTAGTTGGGTGACCCTACCCCCTAGTTAGGCAACTTTGCACTTAAGTTAGGTGACCTTGCCCCCAAGTTGGGCGACCCTACACCTAGTTGGGTGACCTCGCCTCCAAGTTGTGTGACCTTTCCCCCAAGTTGGGTGACCTTGTCCCCTAGTTGGGTGACCTTGTCCCCTAGTTAGGCAACCTTTCACTTGATTTGGGTGATCCTGCACCTTAGTTGGGCGACCTTGAACCCTATTTGGGCAACCTTGTACCCCAATTGGGCGACCTTACCCCCCAAGTTGAGCGACCTTGCCCTCAAGTTGGGTGACCTTTCCCCCTAGTTGGGTGATCTTGTCACCTTGGTGGGCGATTTTGCACCTATTTAGGTGAGTGATCTTTATCTAGGAAGTTAATCTATTGGGCTCCCAAAAAGCTTGTTGTTTGCCAAGCCATTTGCACCTTCCATTCACTCATAATCCTCACTTTATTCCATCTACATTTTCCAAAGGTCATCCGTTTATCATCTGAATCATATTGGCACATCCTAAAACATCTCTAGGTTACATATCCCTCATTGTTTTCTCAATCCAAATCCCCTAAACTTCATTTGAAGTTATTATCCAAATTGACCTAAGTGTCTGAAATCGATCGTCATCCTTCAATATCTGCTTAGGATCGTCCTATGTCCTGATTCAGTCATCCTCTTTGGCCCAATCAATCCACTTCCATCTCAAGTTGGATTTGGTGCCAAAATCATCTAACTATCCTTTATCTGATCAATTAGCGCCTTAACTCACCTAGGGTGATTTATAAACTTGGTTTAGAATCCCTTTCATCATCTTATCTCATCCAACATCCAATCTTATCAATCATTTCATCAATTAATCTAATCCAATCTAATCAAATCAAATCCCTATCCAATCATCCAATCAACTAATCCCCCATCCAATCAAATCAATCCTTCAATCATCTCTTAGGACATCTCTGCATTGCATCTTAGAGTTTAACCACATCTTAGTTCACTTAGTAGTTTTGCACTTTCATGCCTGTACAAACCTAATCACAAGTGAGGAAGCAAATGGCAGAACAACAAGTCCCACAAGATCCCAGCAATGGTGTAAATATCCCTCAAGATCTGAATAACAATCCTTCGTCACAATCCAATACTGACGTTCAAAATGCCTCACCATTTGGGGATGGAAACATGGTTAACCAGCTTGAAGTTACAGTTGATGAATACCTAAGTAATCCCACTAATGTTCAGATGATGGATTGCCTCCTCAACGAGCATGGGGATAAAATTCACACTACTCTGATCATGAAAGGAGTCAAACCACCACCTGATTTTGATATGTCATAGTATACCGGCACCCAATCTCTTCTTGCACCTCAAGACCCGCAAAATTCACAAAATGTTCCAAGAAGTCCATATGTCCCTGAAGGTGCACCTATAGACAATTGGTATCACCCTAAGTTCAAAAATATCGTGATACATCAAGTCGTAAGTTATCCTCGCCTCCCCTCCGCAGCCTCTGTGGTTCCACTTGATTTTAATGACCCCTATGCCTATGGCATGCCATAGAATATTCTGTCTGCTCCACCACTCCTGCCTCAGCATCTTGGTCAACCACCCATCAACACTGAGGGAAATCCTATCCTTGCATTGATGCCACCTCTAGGGCTGCACCCATTGGTAATCTACCACCACCACCTCAAGGAAATGCCCCTACATTCTAGTAGCCTCTCATTAATCCTCATCACTCCACTGCGTTGCAAGCACCACCGCAACACACCACTATTCCCTTGCAAGTGCCACCACAACATGCTATTGTCACTACTATTTCATCTCAACCACCCCATCATTAACCTCCATAGAAAAATGTCACAATCCCCCAACAAAGTGTTATAGTTCTGCAACATAACGTTCCAATTCCTCAGCAACACACTACTGCTCCGATGCAACCCCCACACCAAGTGACGCAAGCTACATCATAGCCTCCGCAACTACACCACGATGCCTCTGCAAAAATCCCACAATAGCATCACATCCCATCTCAACCATCTTATCAACAACCACCATAGCAACAACAACCACCCCAACATCGCACATTCCTACGCAAATGCAACGTATCCCCCTATACAATATCTCTACCATCCATCAAGCACGTACACTGCTTATGCTATTACATCCAATCCTAATCCAAATATCCATGTGGCCTCTCAGAATCCACCACAGACCCAACTGCCACTTTACACCAATCCCCCACCATCACACTTGAATCCCTACCAACAAACATCCAATCTACAACCACCTCCGTATACTACACAATAGCCCAACGTTGCTTACAATTACCAATCCAATCTATACTACACTCAACAACAACCCTCATACCAACATGGTGCTTCATCCACGTCCTACTATCAGCAACCACCACCATATCAGGAAGGAGCTTCCACATCATCATACTACCAAGCTTCTATGTAATATCAGTAGGGTGCTCCATCCACTTCATATTATCAATAGCAACCACCCTATCAACAAGCAACTTCCACCTCTTACTAACAGAATCCATCATTCTCCTATCCACCTTATGTCAATCCGCAAGCACAATCCTCTCACGCCAATCAATGCCAACAAATGCCTCCATATATACCTACACCAACCTATGATCAAGCTACTTCTTCACCATCCTCATCATATCAAAAATATCCTCCATACAATTAGCCTAGTCCATCTAATCTGACTTCCGCAGCGCCTATCAATAAAGATCTAGAAGAATTCAAAGTTGCATTGAAGGACTTGCAAGCAGGGACAGGAAAACAATCGTTCAAGTTTGAGGACATTTGTCCCTATCCGTTTGATCCCTCTATTTCATTGATTCCTTTCCCGAAGCATTTTGAAATAGTAAAATTTGATAAATACAAAGGAACAAAATACCCCAAAGCTCACATTCAAGATTTTTATGCCCACTATCAAGAAGTCATTCATAATGAAAATTACCTCATGAGATTGTTTCCTAGGAGTTTACAAGGGATAGCCCTTGATTGGTTTATGGGTCTCGAGAAGGGATCTATCAAGTCCTTTGCACATCTTTAAGAAGAGTTTGTCTCCCACATCTACTTTAATTTGGAGAAGGATATTGATATGTTAGATCTCCTTAAGGAAAAGTAGCATGAGGGAGAAACTTTTGCAGGCTATCTTCAAAGATGGTGACCTTTAGCTAGTCGTATGAAATCCCCTCTAAGAGAAAAGGACATGGTCACCCTGTTCATCAAAAACTCTCATCTGGATATGGCCCACAACTTCAGACTTCACTAAGTCACGATCGTTGCGAAAATAGTGGAGAAAGGTCCTATCCTAGAGAGGGCACTTATCGCCAAGGGGTTAGTCAAATTTTTTAACTTTGATAAAGAAAAGTCGTCTAGGGATAAGCCTCATTATGGGAACAAAAACAAAAACGTTGTCAATGATGGTGTCATTGAAGTCAAACACGTCCAAGTGGAAAATGCTTCCCAGAAGCCACAGTATCTCCATCCTCAGCAGTCAAATTCTCATGTTATATCAGTGCCATAGGGGGCACCATGTCCTACCCAACAATCCAACTAGAATAACCAAGGGAACAGCTAATGCCAATTCACTCAACTAGGAGAACCCTTGAGCGTTGTATTCCATAAGCTCCTTCAAGCTAATTACCTGATCACATATCCTGTGACCAAGACTATTGACGAATCCAAGCCCAAACCATCCTAGTACAAATAAAATGAGTATTGTGAGTTCCATAAGATTAAAGGGCATACATTAAACAAATGTCAAGGTTTAAAAACATATGTCCAGGATCTCATAGATCAGGGTGATATACATGTGGATTCTAACACGATACCCTCATCTAATTCTCAATTGCAAATATATCAAAATGCTTTCCCTAAGCATAACCAAGGTCCTAGCACATCCAACTCAAACCTAGGGCCTAACAACAATAATGACCAAAATAATAGCACCAATAACATTAGTTACAAAAATGTGCGATTTAATTATCAAGGCGTCATCATGCACATCGAACAAGTAGAACCATGTGTATCCACGATACACGTAAAAGGAAAGGACCCACAATGTGTTGTTACGACTCGAAAAACCTACATCACAGTCCCTGGAGCCTCCACATCTACCCAACCACCGCCTGTGAGTTCTCAATATAACATTCTTGATCATCTAGGAAAGACTTCAGCTTAGACATCCATCCTGGATTTGCTCAAGTCTTCTCCCGTACACTAAGAAATCTTAAATAAGGCCTTATAGGACACCCAAGTTCCCAATGACATGGACCCTACGCAATTTCAAGCATTGGTAGGAGACCTCTCAGCAACCTATCAATTAGGTTTTAGCAAAAATGGCATGCCTTGCATTGACTCCAACCATAACCGTCCTCTCCATCTTGAGGTCCTTGTAAATCATCATAAAGTAAAGAGGGTCTTGGTAGATAATGGTTCTTCCCTGAACCTTTGCACATTGAAATTTATTAAATAGGTGGGATACACCCATGCTCATTTAAATAATCAAGTCATCACTATTAAGGTGCATGATAATGCAGAGCGTGATTCTGAAGGGACAATATGTCTTCCAATCCAAGTTGGGCCAGTTGTGCAATACACTACATGTCATGTCCTTGATATGGAACTCCCCTATAACCTCCTCCTTGGTCCCACTCTCATTATTGTCCTGGAGTGGAAATGGGACTGCCACAGACATCATCATCCCACTCATCTACCACCACACTAGCCACCACTTCATCCACTCCATCATCCACATCTGATCCCACCCTTACCAAAGTTCAGATCATTGACAAGGGTTGTGGTGAATATGAAATGCATACAACTTTGAACATGGAAACTATGCCACCCTTACCACACACATACGGCCAACCTTCTCAGTTAGCACCAAAGGAAGAAGAAAAGAAGATCACCTTGAGCTCCAAAAATGTGGGGTCCAACACCTTTCGCTCTCCTGGGTTAAGGCAAGACACACCAAAAGATGACATTAGCCAGTGGGTATATCATGAGGAACCTGAACCCTCTCCCCCATTGAAAGAATATTTCCAAGAGTTCTATCCTTGGCCTTCTAAGTTTGTAGAGAAACACATTTATTAGGGGGAGGCCTTGGTGTAGAAGAACAAGGACGATGACAACCGATAGACACCTTTGTGCGACCAAGAAACTTGGGATTGGGCTATGATACCAAGCAAAAGGGTTGTATGGCATCATTTAGTGCCTCTAACAACATCAATGAGAGCAACAGTATCCTTGAAGACATACCAGAGGAGGAATCCATCAAACATGCGTACGGTGATGTAGATCACACTGACCTTTCTTCCATGTTCGAATGCTTATCCCTTAAACATCCTAAACTCATAGACTAGGACCTACATGGTAGCGCACCTATTGACACCTTTCCCTGAGTGGATCAGTACGTACATCTTATTTGATTGGGGGAAGATGAACACCCTAACCACAAAAGCAAAAGAAGCAAAATAAAAAAGGGTTACCTGGTGAAAACCTCCCCAAGGCGCTTTGTGACTCTAGAAAAGTAAAAAAAAAGGTGTATCTGATAGCAAAAACCTCGATGAGGCACTAGAAGATGGGGACGTTCATCTTCCCCTTTTAGGAACTCAACTATCTAGATGATCATCCAACCTGATCAAGGAAATGCAAGTAATAAATTTGGGAACTGAAGAGGATCCCAAAATCACATATGTAGCCAAAGCACTATTAGAGGACAAATATTCTACCATCACTAGGCTTCTCAAAGAAGGCATCATCAATTTCACATGGACGTATTCAAACATGTCGGGTCTTGATCCCACTTTAGTAGTACATCATCTAGATGTACATCCTAATGCCAAACCTGTCAAGAAAAAGCTTCGAAAAGTGCACTCCTAAGTGGCTTTACTAGTGAAGAAAGAGTTGGAGAAGCTATTAGAAGCTGGATTCATCAGACCTATCAACTATTTTTACTGGATCTCCAACATAGTGCCAGTCACCAAACCAAACGGGAATATCAAGATCTGCATAGATTTTTGAGACCTCAACACAGCTTGTCCTAAAGATGACTTCCCTTTGCCGAAAATCAACATGTTATTGGAATTAAATGTAGGGAACGAGATGCTTTCCCTCATGGATGGCTTCTCTGGGTATAATCAGAATAGAATTGCACCTGAAGACCAGCATAAAAAAACTTTCACCACACCATGGGGAACCTTCTGTTATAATGTTATGCCCTTTGGCCTTAAAAACATGGGGGCAACCTATTAGCAAGTCATGACCATCATCTTCCATGATCTCATTCACATAATAATGGAATATTATGTTGATGATCTGTTAGGGAAATCAAGAACTAGGGAAGAGCACACGATGGTTTTTAAGAATATCTTTGAGCATCTAGAGCATTATAAACTATGGCTAAATCTGAAAAAATGTGTCTTTGGAGTCACATCAGGAAAACTATTGGGTTTCATTGTCTCCCAAAGAGGAATAGAAGTTGATCCAGCAAAAGTCAAGGCAGTCATGGATATGCCTCCGCTGCGTAACCTCCAATAGTTAAGGAGTCTTCAGGGTAAGCTGCAATCCATCTGCTGGTTCATAGCTCAATTAGCCGACAAGGTCTAGTCATTCACTCATCTCCTAAAGAAGGATACTACCTTTAAGTGGAATCAACAGTGTCAACTCAGCTTCGATAAGATCAAAGAGTATTTAGCTCACCCTCCCATCCTTATGCCACCAATTTCTGGCAAACCACTCCTGTTGTATATTTCTGCTACTTCAGTCGCACTAGGTGAATTGTTAGCACAACATAATGAGTCATCAAAGGAAAGAGAAATCTATTACATCAGTCAGACCCTAGTGGGTTATGAGCTCAATTATTCTCCAATGGAAAAAACTTTCCTAGCTGTGGTCTTCAGTTTGCAAAAACTCCGACACTACATGCTTAGTCACCCAGTGAAGCTCATCTCCAAAGTCGATCCACTCAAATATTTGTTATCCAGAACAACTCTGACTAGTCACATGGCTAAGTGGGTCATGTTTTTAAGTGAGTTTGATATAGAATATGTGGATTGAAAAGCTATTAAAGGACAAGTGATAGTTGATCAGCTGGCAGATGCTCCCCTGGTAGATGCCTATCCTCTGGTCACAAAATTTCCTAATGAAGGAGTCTTCGCAGTAATAGAAGTGGCCACATGGACACTTTATTTTGATGGGTCGTACACACAATGGATTGGGGGAAGGAATATTCCTCGTCACCCTCCAAGGTGATTATATACCGAAATCATTCAAGTTGGATTTTCTATGCACAAACAACATAGCTGAATATGAAGCTCTTCTTACTGGCCTCAAAATTTCAATCCAATGGGATATCACTCACCTAAGAGTCTTTGGTGATTCCCAATTAATCATCAAATAGGTCAACGATGAGTTTCTGACAAAATATGATAATTTTTTGCCTTATAAATGCATGGTTGATGACTCCAAAAAGTATTTCACTTCCATCCAGTTTGACCAAATTCTGAGATTATAGAACAAAGCAATGGATGCCATGGCTACCATTGGTTCCTTAATTGACATGCCTAAAGAAAAAACAGAGTGTGAGTTCCTCGTTGAACAACTCTTAATCCCAACTTACGATATCCCAGAAAGTGAGATGGTGTGTGACATTGTAGGTCCTACGTCACCATGGTACCATGATATTTACACTTACCTTCACGACAATATCCTACCTCCCGATCTCACACACAATCAAAGAAATTTTTTCATCCAACGAAAATCCTGTTATATCATCATGAGTGATACACTTTATCCATCATGGGTATGATGGAACCCTCCTCAGGTGTCTAAAAGAGACCGAAGCTCACACTACATTAAAGAAATTGCATATTGGTGTATGTGGGGCCCACTCAAATGGTATGGCACTAGCTAAGAAAATTATCAAAGTAGGATACTACTGGCCTACATTGTAATATGATTCTTGTGAGTTCGTAAAGAATTGCCTACCATGTCAACAGCACGTGGATTTGATACATGCTCCTACACATGATCTGTAGCCTATTATAGAACCATGGCCCTTCTCTTAGTGGGGTTTCAAACTAATCGGTAAGATATATCCCCCATCCTCTAATGGCTATACCTTTATCATCACTACAACTGAGTACTTTACCAAGTCGGTGGAAGCAATGCCACTCTCACAAATCATGAGTACCCAAATTTCAAAATTTATCCTTTTCCATATTCTCTGTAGATATCGAATACCATCCACCATCATTTCTGATAATGGAAAGCCATTCAAGAACCAAGCCATGAAACACCTTTGTGACACCTTCCATATCCAACATCATTGGTCTACGCCTTATTACCCCCAGGGTAATGGTCAAGCAGAAGCCACCAACAAAACCCTAATCAGGATCCTTAAAAAGGTGATCAACAATACTGGTCAAGATTGGCACCTTCACATTCATCCCACCCTTTGGGAATACCGCATCTCCATCCGCAGTCCTACCGGTGCCACCCTATATTTTATCATTTATGGTGCTGAGGATATCTTATCAATTGAAGTAGAAATCCCTTCATTGAGAATATCCCTAAAGAATCTTATCAGCGATGAAGATGCTCGAGTCACAAGACTCAGCTAGCTAGAACTCCTCAATAAAAGACGTATCAAAGCATATGACCATCTTCAAGCATATCAGAACGGCCTTAAGAGGAATTATAATAAGAAGGTTTTTCCCCACTAATTCAATATTGGTGATTTAGTTCTCAAGGAGAATCAACGCACTCAACAAGATCGAGATAAGAAGGGAAAATTTGAAGCAAATTGGCTTGGTCCCTATGTCATCATAGTAAAATATGGATCAAGGGCATACATACTTGCCACACCTGAAGGAGATCCCTTAGAGGATCCCATTAACATCATGCACCTAAAAAGGTTCTACACTTAAGTCAACTAGGGTATCCTATCTTGCAAAATACAAAAATCCAAAAATAGTAAAAAAATAAAATAATTCATCCTATGGTGAAAACAACCCTAGGTGGTGCCTTGGATAAGTACATTTGGTGAAAACCAGGCCACATGCACCATTCGTACAAGGCTTAATCATTATCTACCTTGTTTCCTAGTTACTTTGTGCTTCCACCCCTCCTGATTTCATATCCTATCATCCTATCGATCCTATCCTTCCATCTACACCCCCCCATCTGGTCGCTTGGTATATTTTGGTTGAGCACTGGATGATCTTCATCTGCTATCTTTCATCCTGAGCTTTTATCCTAATCTGAGCTTGTGTCATCAGTGCTTGTCACTGTGTTAGTCCTTTGCTTCCATCTAGTTTCCTTCATCGTGTCGGTCTCCATTTACGTCCCATCCTGTCATGTCAATCCTTTTTGTCTTTTTCGAACTACGTTGCCCCTGCGCTTTCATGTAGGCAAGGTCAATCATTTCATCCACCCCTGAGGCTTTCTTATGTTTTCTTTTTTTTTTCTTTCTTGGCTTTTTTGTTGTCCTCCATCACTCGTCTCCATTGTCCTCTTTCCGCTTTTATCCATTGTATTTTCTTGAACTACGAGGGCTCTACATTTTCATGTAGGCAAGGCTAATCTCTGATCAACCCCTGAGCCCCTAGGTCTTTAGGGTATGTTGGTCTCATGTCTTGTGTCTTGTGTTTTGTGTCGTGTCATCAAGTAAGGCCTTGTCTAGCTGGTTCTTCATAAATGAGATCCACTTGTATCATGAGATTCAATTGGTTTTGGAGTCTCCTGTGTCATATCGATGTTTTAGTTTAGTATCCATCTTTTGTCTCAATAGGATGCATCCTTCCTAACATACCTCATCAACCCCATCCATCTTCTGGATCCTATGGAAAAGGACATTTGAAATTGATTGTGATATTTTGATACTTTTGGCTTTTGTTTATCATTTGACCTCCTTATCATCATTTTTCAAGATCGCCATGATCTATCATATTATGAAATTTTTTGATTAGTTAACATAGGGGCATGTCTTGATATTTTATTTGTTTTTGTCTTCTTGGTTATCCCACATAGTATCCACCAAGACTCCTATAATCTTGTGTTATGTTGGGGCATCATTTTGTGCTTGTGGTTATCCCAATGCCTGGCCCAACCAAGGTCTTTGCAACTTTGGGGTGTTGGGATATCCTTCCTGTCTGTTGTGTTTGTTTTGCACATTAGACACTAATTTGTCTTGGTTCACATACCTCGGTACCTGGTGTCTTATGCTATATCAAAAATCAATGCTCTGAAAATGGAAACTTGCATTAGGATTGAATTTCATGATCACTTTCGTTGCATTACATCCATACCTGACCTATGACCTGATGGAACTTCAAATTTTTGCTCCTTGTGTTCCACTCATGCCCTGCCTTATGTTACTGGTCTTTCATGGTGTCAGAATTTCCCTAGGGTTGGGGGTTTTAGCTTTATTTTCATGTAAAACCCTTGTGTTTATTTTATGCCTTGGTTGGGATATTTTTCGTTGTTTCCTTTTTGAGGGGTTTTAAAATGACTTATGTCCTATCATTTCGTCTAGGCTGGGTCCCTTTGGTCTTAATATTTTATTTCCTCTGCAGGGTTTTATTTTCCTAAGTCTTGGTTGGCCCTGTGTTTCATCATTTAAAAACAACTTATGTCATTGTTTACCATCTGCCTAGTGATGTTCCCTTGTCCTTTTTATAAATGTTTTATTTTGCAGAGGGATAAAATTTGTGCGACCGTTGATCAACTGTCATTTGATCTCTGCCATTCCCCGCCATCCCGCGATGACCCCACCACACTGCTTTGGTTGATCGCGATATCACGAGTGGGCGCCATGTGTCCCATCTAGTGAGGCCGAAGGGGATAAGTTTGAGTGACCATCAATCAAATATTGTTAGATCTCAACAGTTTCTTGCCATCGCGTGATCGGGAATTACAAGGTTTTTATTGATCACGATATCACAGGCGGGTGCCACATGTCTCATCTACCGAGGGAATAAGGAAAGCACCTTGGTGAATTAATCTGGTCTTAATACATTAGATGACGGATTACTAAAGTGTTCTTAAGGTGCACAAGTTTTAAATCAACGGGTATGTTATAATCTTGGCAGGAAAGCTACTTAATGGTTAATGATAATGTTGGTGACTGTGTTGAAGGAAGAAGATCGTCGATGCTCAAGATCTACAGATGCCCAACATCGTGTGATCAGAAGTTGCAAGGTCTTTACTGATTGCAATATCGCGGGCGACCACCACGTGGATTTCATTGGCAACATATGGTATGGTGGGACCTTTATTGCCATGTTGGTGATTGTGTTAGCTTGTTTTCAAGGCGGTCGTTTGATGATTTCATCTAACTAAAAGATTGACGGCTAGAATTTAAATCTGCATCAAATATGATTGGAGTCGTTCGTGCAGCGCACGAGTGAGCTTTAATGGTGGATAAGAAACTTGCTAGCATGATTTGATCCAAATAAAATCAATTCTCCTACTTTATTTGTATCACAAGACATTCAAGTATTTTGTGAAGCAGTCTCATAGCCGAAAGCGAAATTGTGAGTCTTTGCAGCCAGAATTTGGGATTCCTGCAAGCATAAAGCCGTGAGTTAATTTCTATGTTTCCTGGTTACTCTGCACTTGAATTTGGGAAATATTTGTTGTACTTATCATAGGACTTGTTGATAAACGTTTTAGGGGTATAGTTTAATTAAATTGTGAGAAATTGCAGTGTTTTGTAATTTCATATCTTTGGTTAGTCCTAGCTGTTTGAAGTGTGAAATTGTAAAAAGACCTAGTTTTTCCAAGATGGCACCGCCAAAGCAACATTTTGGCCAAATTGACTATTTAAGAAGAAACCTATACGATGATTTCCTGGATCAATTTCCCTTGTCAACGAATGATAGAAAAAAGGGATTGGTTCTGATGCAAGGGAAAATCCTAGGGGAAGGGTTAGTATATAACTGCTCCAACATAGCTGATGCTAGGGTTCCTCTCACAGTTTTGGAAATGTTCAGATTGTGGTATGGACAGAGGAATTTTCCTCACCCCTTTTCAAATGGCTGGATGTATGATTTGGGGAAGCTGGTGGTGCCAAACGTGTTCCCTGATATAGACTTGTTTAGAGCAATGGCCGCAAGATATGACCTTGTCACACGAGTAATCAAGGATAATGATGTAAGGGTTTTGTTAAGCATTAACAGAGATGAAGTCTAACAGGTTTTTGACTTGAGTGAAATGAATGAATATTTGGTTCCTATTGATCTTGAGGAAATGAATCAGGAATATGCAAAGTCGAAGTCTCTTTTCAGAGCTAAGTTGCTTCCACCTCATCTAGCTAGGGCAGGAGATTCGAGATTCCACATTAGCCCCAGTGACCAAGAACCTTTCAGATTAAACTATTTTGAAAATCATTTCTTGGCCACTTTTTATTCATTATGCCAGATCTTTGGTTTTAGTCTTGCTACAGTGATGCCCATTGCATACATGTTCATGGGGGTGCAAATACAACACCCTAACTTCTCTGTGACTTATGACTTTGCTTCTTTCTTGGTTGAGAGGATTCATGAAGGGTTGTCAAAGTTGCAAAAAAATGATACTGACACTTAATTCATTTGGTATTCTATGTTGATGTATTTTTTCTTGTGCAAGAATTCTGACTTTTTCTCTAAGAAAATGGAATTGAGGCAATCTGTTGATGGAGAAAGATTGCTAGTACAATTATAGACTACAGATTTATCTTGCAATAAGGAAAGCACTAGTTATGTGCAATTTGATAATTGCTTTACTTCCAGATTAAGGGCTAGACTGATGGTAAATGTACCCAGGATCCCTAAGGAATTACATGATTTCCTTAGACCAAAGGGGAGGAAGCCAAAACTGAAAGTCTGCCATAATTGGGGTGACATTATCCCATACCTAGTCAACACTGTTTTAAGGGTATATGATTTTCAAGGAGCCACCCATATACTATCGTACAATGTGCCACCAAGAGTGGGGTTTGCAGAAGTTATGTGGAAAATAGGTTGTATCCATGAGGGCAACCTCACTGGGAGGGGTAAGGGAACATTTTTCCCAGATTATATAGTGTTGTCTAATTTTTCCTTTTCAAAAGGAGGCTAGGTGCATTTTGAGAAATTCTTTGATGATTACCATTTGAGGTGTGGTCCGAAGCGGCAGCATGATCCTGAGGGTTTCTTTTCTCTTTTTAGACAAAGAATAAAGGCTGGCAAGTCTGTGCATGAGTTCAGCTTTCCTGAGGACCTAATTAGAAATGAATTTGATCTAAATAGGCAGGAGTTGAACAAGGAGAAATGGATAGCTTATGATAAGCTATTAGATATTGTGCACAAAATGGATCTAAAGTATTATCCATTGTTGGAGTTCAGTCCATACCATAAGAAAATTGACTTTCTAATGGGGAACTTCAAGGAAATTATGGGCACCTTGAGAACCAAAAAGATAAATTTAGAATTGAGTTTGGGTGTACAAGAACAAGGTGCTAGACCAATTGAAACAAGGCCAACATATCAGCCTACAGGAAAAAGGTCCATTTACAGGAGGAAAAAGGATGACAATAGTGATGAGGAAGAAGTGGATAGAAAGGGGAACCAAATAATGAAATTTCCTTCACAGCCACGCCCAAAATTCAGAGTGCCTGGGGCAATTAAAATCATTGATTTAGAATCATCACCAGAAGATAGTCGCTCATCACCACTATCTGAGCCAAGCCCTAAGAGGAAAAGAATTGATCAACCACATGAGGATCTAATAGATGAAATTGTTGTTACTGATCATGACATGCAGGTTGGTATTCCTTCTCCTAGGCCAACTGAATTGGTTTTGTCTGATTTGGATATGAAAGGAAAATGTGTACAAGATGCAAGGATGGAAGCATGCAAGGAATTTCTAGATGACAATGCATTTGTAAATACTCCTGTATTCTTGCAATTGGTATGGAGGATGAAATTTGAAGAATATCAAGATAAATGTAAGAAGAGAAGAGAACTATGACCTGACAGGTCAGACCAGGAGAATGATGAGGAAGTGAAAACTAAATTAATGGAAGAATTCAAAAGCATCACTCCTGAGGAAGGAAGAAAACTGGTGAGTCAGGCTGGTGTAATGATTTTTCTTGAATGGGACATTGCAGATGCAGTAGCCTTTAATGCTATTTTGAAGTCCAAGCATCCCTTGCAAGACTCTAAAGAAGAGGTCAAGGCAGCACTGTAAGACTCTGCTTTCAGTGAAGAGTATGAAACCTTGGCAATTTGGAGATTGGCCCCACAAGGGAGAAAGCCAAATGTTTCTGATATCAACCCAAGTTTAAGAGGAGGGCTAATAATAAAGAGGCCTTCAAAGACCTCAACCACCGAGGCCACTAATTTGACTGTGAATGTGGCTAAATTGGCCCAAAAGACTGCTGAAAGGGAGGAGGCCGAAAATAGGAGCCTAATGGAGAAGTACAACCTTTTGATTGAGGAATACAACAAGATGTAGCAGAAGAATGTTGAGTTGTAGATTGAGGTGGAAAGGTTAAGGTATAAACAGATTGGGGAGACATCAAGTACTCTGGGGACCAGTATATTGCCTTCCACATCAGGGTCAGTGCCTCCTGCTTCTCCAATTGTTTCCACACCAGTGTCTCCCAGTCAAAATCCTTCCGTCACCCCTTCTTTAGAGGAAATTGATGAAGAAATAAAATGCTTTGTGGATCCTACAAAGAAGCAGCTCATGTACAAAATTGATGAATTACAGGCATCTTTGAAGGTAAGTGAGGAAGGATCTTTTTCAAAGCAAAAGGAGATTGTTACTGTTGTCTTGACATTTAAATGAGAGGGTTGATAATAAATTTCCATTTGTACATTCTTTATATTCTTTATTATTAGATACAATAAAGAATATTGATAGGGATCAGGAGGTAGTGATACTATTGATTGAAAATTGGATCCCTAGGGCTAGTGATTTAGATGTGATGTATAAGGCCTCAAGGTTTGATACAAACAATAGACCCCAATCATTAAGGCCTACTCAAGTATTAGTAAAATCACTGCAAGGTTTTCAGACCCTATCAGATGATTTGAGTAGGAAGATCAGGGAATTGGTGAAGAATTTTAATGATTGGGGTAACACACTTTTACCTGATATAATTGATGAGAAGGGGAAAATTAGGTCACTCCAGCAATGGCAAGATCAAGCAAGTGAGGTCATCAATGATCAAATTAAATTAATTTGTGATGACTCAAATTATGATTTGGTGGTGAGCTATTTGGATAAAATCATTATTACCAGCTCAATTTTGGAATCTTTTGAAAGAGATGCAAATCAGGTAGCGGTAAAATACACACCTTAAAGTACCAAGGTAAGTGAGGTGATAATTTTGATTGGCCGACTGATGAAGAATACTAGAAATGGGTAACTAAATATTTGACTGAGGAAGAGTAAAAAGAATGAGCTGCTAACGGGTGGTAGAACAGATATTGCAGTTACAACGGTTTCCAATCTTTCTTTGGTGGCATTCTTGGTATGGGATTCTTATGTGATGTAGAGGGTCTGGGACTTTGAAAGAAACACAAACTTCTCAAGGTTTGCAAGACACAATCTCAACCACTCTTCTAGGCACTCTGATGGAGACAAACCTCAATAATGCACCAAATGATTTATTTTCCTTCCTTATGGACCCAAACCCTAGGAAAACTCTTAAGAGACCCAAAAAAACTTGTTTTGAATGATTTCAAAGCCAACCCTTTGACTTAGACACAAAACCAAATTTTCACCTTAACTAGGCTACTAGCCCAACTAGGCCTCTAGCGGAGGATTTTTACTTTGCATTCAAACTTTCCAAAGGAACCTCTAGTCTAATGACTATTTCAAGTGTGGTTTGTGATGAAAAACAACATATCCAAACCTTGCTATCACTTGCTTCATAAAAACCCTTCCAAAATCTATTGTCTCCTCAAAAACTAGGCCTAATTAGCCCACTTTTTCAAAGCAACCCCTCTTTAAATTCAACCCCTAACCATTAAACTTTCAGAAGTCTCCTAAAATGACTCAAAACCAAGGATTCCAAGTTTTTAGGCCTCTATGACACCTCTAACATGCTCCATCACAAAACCCTCCTTAACTTGCCTCAAAAACTAGGGCCTCTTGAAAACTAACCTTCCAATCATTTCCAGAACTTTCTCATTGACTCTACACCATTAGGACAACATATTTAGTCAATCCAAACTCAAAAATATACCACTTATGAAGGCAGATCTTCTGCTGCTACACCCTAGCCTCCATCTTCAAGCATTTTTCATAGTCAAATCTTGGTGTACACCATTTGATTCTTCTTTCCTGCACCTTATATTGTCATATTGGTATTATAAATGTTAGAAATGATCCATTTCATAGATTACAGTAACCACTTTCCATGAAATGGATCATTTATCCATGAAAACTCACAAAATGAGTGCAAAATTTGAATTTTCTAGAGGACAGTCAGATGTAAAATGCAAAGAAATTATCTATTACTGCTTTCAGAGCCTTCAATGGTGTTAAAATGGGTAAACACAAATTCCTAAAGCATCATACTGGACATAGATTCAATAGAGATCAAGTATTCAACAAAAGAACACCATAAAAATGCAAGAAAACTGTATTTTTCACTATTTCTAGAAAACAGTCTGTACAATCACCTCTCCAATCGACCAACCTCCGTACAAATGATCATTTTGGGGTTATAGAACCATTCCCCAACTGATCCAACTGTTCTTGATTGATTACAATGCATAATTACCTCTAAAACACCTAAAACTCATTTTCCCGCCTAAAGTGGATTTTCAAAATTTTGAATTTCCAATTTGCAATTTATTAAACTCCACTATCTAAAAACCATTGGATCCTTAATAACCAACCTTATTTGACACAATCAAATCATAATAAACCTATCTAACCTCCTAGAGCATTATTTTTCCATTTACAAAGCATTTTGGTCCTAGGGTCCTTATCAGGTCCCTTAGGACAATTGACTACTTTCAAGTTCTTTCCCATTTCAAAAGCCATTATAGGCTAAAAAAGATTATAGTTCATGTTTTGATATGCTGGATAGGTCCTCCTAACCCTTGCAACCTCCTGATCCTTGAAGAGCTCCTTGAAGTCCTTGGGTGCTCCTGCACCATTATGGTTTTTTGTTGCTGCATCATTTTTTCTCAGCGGGCATGATGAACAAGAATATTCTCCAGGGTGATTGCTGTTGTAATGATTTTTGGAATATCACCAGGTGCTCCAATTGGTTGGTGACATGTGTACTTTCTAGCCCGATGCTTGTTTTCTCATTCATTTTCTATAAGAAGGATTTCAAGGCCAGAAGTACTGGTTAGCAAGTTAGATAATTTTGGGTTGAGTCTAGGTGAAGTTGCAGAGCAAATTGTAACGTTCGATGGTTTTAGAGAGAAATGCAATTTACGTTCTGAGTCATTCTGTAATAGGTTTTGAATTTATGGGGATTTAATGTTGTATAACAGTACTAGCATTTGAGTTGAAATGATAAATTCAAGCTCATGTCTCTCCATTGTACATGCATATCTGAACTTTCAATAAAATAACTAAGGGTTGTTTCATTCATCTCACTGTTGTGGTGTGTATGATTCTATTTTAGCTTTAATTCAAGGAATTAATTAAAATGATTGAATGGGATTATAGTCGGATATGTTCTGTATAAGGATTTGATAAGTAGTATTGAGTTAGAATACATATTGATGAGATTACAATGCAATGTCGTCAAGGGTTTAATATGTTATGTGTTAAATCTGTCATAAACCCTTAGATGCTTATGAATTTGACTCCCACAATGGATATATGGCACTGATCTAAGTTGTAATTACCTATATGATTCATTATTTGTTTGCCTTTTCCTAGAGCTTGCTACAAATTGCAAATGAATGATTGTCTTATACTGTGGATTGTGTTGTACTTATCTCATGCTCCAGATAGTTGATATTATCGATGAACAACCAATTCTATTCAATATTATCCTATCGTGTTGAGCTATTAAGTGAGATTATCTATTATTGTTAATGTTGTTTATAATAATGGTCCAGAGGTTGTAAACACATTAAGGGATCACCCTCCTAGGTCTTGCAGAGCCCGAAGTGTAGGAGGGTTTTTTTAAAGTCCTCGTCAATTGGTCCAGGTCCTTCGAGCTGCCCTTGATTGGAATTGGCAATTCCATAGGTAGATTAGAAGACCAACCTAGTTAGTAGTAAAAACAAACCAACATGACCTATGATTTTGGTTGTGCAAACATTCACCTTCCATCTCCCATTCTTCTCAAGATACCTACGGTTCTTGATAGGTGCAATTTCACACCCATCTTCCCTTAATTTTGTAATTATTACAAGGAAAGTACTTGCCATTAAACCAACAATACACCTACCATCGTCCCTCATTACTATGAAAGTCCTTATTTACACTTATGTTCATGTTGCATTTCATTTCACATTAGGCCATCTCACTCACCTATCACAAACCTTTATTTTGTATAAGCTAAAGCAAGCATGATTGCAAATAAAGTCAACTTACCACCTATGTCCACATGGCATTTCATTTATCCCATGTCACATTATAGGTACAATGCATTTCATCTCATGTGTAGTATCATTTCATAAGTATATTTTAAGTTGTTTAGATTAATTATATTTGGTTATTCTAAGCATCTTAGATTCATTTTATTATCCATACATTCTCATATTAGTCTATATCATTAACACATTACATACATCACCACCTGCATCACAAATTGTTAGATCCATATTCATAGCATATAAGGTCATAAATAATGCATCACATCCTGCATCATAAACGTTAGACATCATAAGCATACACATACATCATCATACAAATGCATACATCACATCATCATGATCATCCATCATAAAATCATAAACATACACATATGCATAAATAAGTCATCCATCACATATACATAACATAGTGTCAATAAGGGCTATCGCATATCATATAAAAATAAAAATACAATGTCCATCCCATGGTCCATAATAATGTCCATCATATAATCAAAATATATGTCCATCATATACATCTGTAATCATCAAATAAAGTACAAGTACAATGCTTTGAATCAACTATGATCTCTATTCCTCTGTACTGTACACCCATCTTGCACCTATCAAAAACTGGTATCATCTCACCTGTCCTCTGCCCTCACTATTGTGAGCTGCCCACATCTGACCTCTATGGTGAGTCTAACACTCCCCTTCTATGTGGAGGGGTCTCTCTAAAACTACTGTATCCATGGGTATGTGTCCCTGCTGACTGGGATGGGGCTGGCATCTATGGCCTCGCTTGAACATAGGTAGGTACCCGCTGCATCTAATCTAGCACTATTGTAAAGTAGGCCGCCATATAGTAGTTGGCCTCCTACATGTACTCATCCCGCTCTGCAGCCTGATACCTAGTTGAATGTTGCTTCACCCTGTACCTGTCCTGAAATCCACATAAAGATATCCTCTCCTGTGCCCACGCATCTTGTGCCAATCGTAGCTGACCAATCTCTGCTCTCATCTGACACCTGATCTATAGCCCTGTCCCTCTCATCTCGCATAGCCTGTAACTATGCCTGCAATCTCTGCACCTCTGCCCCCGTCTCGCCACCCTCGCCCTGTGTTTCCTATGCTTGTGCCTACACTGCACCTCTCTCTCTCTCCATAACCTTTACCTGTGCTACTATCACATCCCTCTCACCCTGCAAGGTCTACACCTATATCTATGTTGCATCCCTCTCTGTCTACAAGGTTTGTACCTGGGCCCTCATAGCCTCCTCTCTCTCTTGCATCAACCCCCTGTCCCCCACTATCTGATCTACTACCTCAACTCTGTCGTGAAGCTCGTCTCGCTCCCATCTTAGCTTAGTCATGTCTCTCAATAGCCCCTCCACCTGCCTCCTCAAATCATCTAGGTCCTTCTCTACCTCAGCCAAGGTCTCTACCGATACCTGATCTATCAATCCTTCAGGATCTCATTGTCCCCTCACCTACAATATAGTCACCACTGCATCTAGCCTTTCTCGCTCCCATCTCACTACCATCCAATCCTCATGCTCTCTAGACACCTCTGCTCGTAGCTAGCTCACCTCGGCCTACAGACCATCCCTCTCTACCTGTATCTCATCCATGTGCCATGATGCCTCATTTTCTAGGATCCCGTAGTCCCTTTGCCCCTCTACCCACACCCTGGCCACCTCTGTTCATAGCATACTCACCTCGGCATCCAGTCTACACCTCATATCCTCTGCATCCCTCAATCTCTACTCGATGATCTGTAGTCTCGCCATGACCCCTCTCAACAATATAGTCAGATCCTCTGGTACGGGTGGTACCATGGCCAATGGGGAAATATCATGAACATCTACATCCATCACCTCTCCCTCTGCCTCATCTCTCTCCTCCTCTGCCTCAACCTCCTCCTAGGCTCTCCTTAGTTGTCTCCCCCTCCTCCTCACCCTCCTCTGACCTCTCTCCTTAGCCTCCCCCTGTCCTCTCCCCTACTGATCTGATGCCCTGACCTCCTCCTAGCCTCTCCTCTATTGACCTCCTACCTCAGCTGCCTCCTATCCTCTCCTCTATGTTCCTCTCCTCCTCCCTCTCCTCTATCCTACCAATCTCAGGTCATCCTCTAGGCCAAAGCCAAGTGCCTCTATAATCGGCTCTGATGGCATAATCCATATGGGTCGGTGATGGACATACCATCCAAAGAATCTCATTGTCACTCCAACATTTGCTCTCCCCCCGCTCCTACCCAAGTAGGGTACCTGTTGTAGCATCTCCCAATGCTCTCTTGCAAACCTGGCCATAATTGGCTCACCCCATGGTTGCTCTCATGAAATCCATCTGAATCACTTTGGTCCACGGGGAATGTCCTGCGGAAGCCCAAACTATCTCGTCACCTAGTATGGCCTGTGTTCCTCCACTATATGTGGTTGTCTCGCAACTAGATAGCATATGACACAAAAATACCTTCTGTATCTCTCCTCATCTCTCCTCCATCTGGAGAACCGTCATGTCATGTACGGCCTCCACACTATCTGCTCCTCCCGAAGATCATCCAATTTCCTCCTCCATCTATCCAGGTCATCGAATCCCTGATAATGCCACACCCAGCCATACTCTGCCCCATACTAGTATGCCACTGGTAGCATCGCATGCTGCAATCCTGTTGTCACCACTCTTGGCCTGGCCACACTAATGTGCTCCAAATCCCATACCTATAACAACATCACCTGTGTAATGTTGAGTACCCCTCGATAGCACAAAATGTGCATATCTTTGTACAACTGCACCAACACGCATAGACCCCATGTGAACTCCCCCTCTCTCCCCTCCATAATATGTCAAATCACCTCCATGTAGCTAAGGCTACAAAAGAACCTACTCATGTCTGGTATCAACAATCCACTAATCAATCCGCACAAGTATAGTGGTCGCAGTGGTACCCCCAACTCCAAGCATCTGTCGACATCCAACCCCTTCCTCTGCATAAGAAGGTCCTCTCGTCCAAATAGGACCCATATGGTCTAATCCAACACCTCACCCTCTGATCTCGTCATGCTCACTAGGAGACCTGCTATAGGTAGTCATAGAATCCTCCACACGTCCTGTAGAGTGATGGTCATCTCCCCTGTCAGGAGGTGCAATGTCAAATTCTCAGAGCTCCATCACTCTATAATTGTTACCAGCATCACCCGATGTGCTCTGACAATCGGGTATCTCAACATATGCAACAACCCCGCTCATGACAACACCTCGTGATCCTCTCCATTGATAGCTTCTATGGTCGCCTCTAACACCTCTGATCACCTCTCGTGTGTCCGCAAACTCTCGAATCATTGCATCCACACCACACAACATGTTAGTCATCTCATCCTTTTCCTCATCTCTCCCTCTTTTCCATTTCCTAGCCCTGGGTTATCTTCTTTGTAATTTTTCACCCCCTTCTGGACAAATTTCCCCAATTTTCCCAATTTGTCTTATTTTCCATCTTCCTTGCCCCTTTTTTGGGCATGCTTTCCCTTTTCTTCCTTTTTCCCTCTCCTTGGGTGAGCTCACCCATGGGATGGGTGAGCCTGCTTGTCCTTGGGCGAGCCCGCTCTGATGGGCGATCCTGCTCGGTGGATGGGCGATCCTGCTCAGTCGGGCAATCCCACCCAATGGACAGGTGATCCCATCCACAGGCGAGCCCTCCCAAATGACTGGTGAGCTTTCCCCCAGATAGGCTGCCACGCCCCAGGGCAGAATTTCCCCTATCCCGAGCGAGGTCGCTCTTCTTCTGGGCGAGGTCGCCCCTCTCCTAAGCATGATTGCCCCTATCTTGGGCATGGTTACCCCTTCCTCACTAAATTGCTTTTTAGGCTGATTTTCCCAATCCCAGGGCAAGCCTGCCCTTCCCTCATGCCCCCCTACCCTTTTCGGGCACCATTTTTTAATTTTTTGGGCTCATTTACCCACTAATTGGGAAAATATTCCCCTCCTTCCCACCGCCTCTAATAGGTGATTCTGCCTACCTAATGGGTGAAATTGAAAATTTTCCCCCTACCCATTTCACTAACCTACCCCAATCCCAAAACCCATACTTTGAAAATGCATAAAAACTTTAAAATACACCAGAAAATGCTTCAAATCACAGAGGGTTTTTGACCTAACCTGGCATGGAACCGCGCGATCGTGAAAGAAACATCATACCTCATCCACCTAGTGGATGATGTCGCCATCATAGTTCACTGGCTCCTTCATCTCCTTCTTCTTCTCTTCTCTCTCTCTCACTCAACTGCCAGGTGTGCAAATGAGGAATAGTAATTTCTAAAATTACTATATATAATATTTCCCTCCTTTTTTTAACTTTTTAAAGTTAAGGGTATTTTTACCCTTTCTTTTAACCTCTTGTAATTCAACTAATCCTCTAACTTCCCAGGGCCGCCATTTGCACACTGTGTATCCGTTTGACTTCATTCAAAATCCAATCTTCATGATTTTTTCAGCTCTATCTAATGGAATCCTCTATTTCCTCATATCGAGAAGTCATCTTGGACCCCTTTTTCTTCCCCAACTGTCCTCTCAAGGGGGCATACCCTACCATTTTCCTCCATTCCTCTGTCATTGTCACTTTCTTGCGAGACTATGGCATCTCCTTGCATTTCCCACCATTTGGGCATCTCACACAACTTCTCCCGTGTTGGGGCATCATTTTCCAATCACTTCCTCTATAGAGTCATCTGCATTTTATTTTTCTTTGAAACATTGTTATTCTAACAATATTTCAAAGAGGGGAAAAATGTGGACATCCAAATTTGACCACTCCCATATGATCAAATCTGTCTTCGTTACTCATCTATTTCATCAATATTAATTAAATTATTTATTTAATTAATATTTCACTATTTTCCTAAGGTTTCTAAAGTATTTAATTTAATAATTAAATATTTTATCTTTCATCCTTTCTTCTCTAAATTAAATAAATATATCAATTTATTTAATTTAGTCATTTAGCCTCTTTGAATTTCAATCAATTTTAAATTCCCTCTTTTCTCTCCTTGTCACATCCTCCATAACCCTCTTCTAATCTGGATTAGTTTAACTAATCCATGATTAAGATGTGCACACCTCTAATCAGGATTAATGTCACATCCTCCATATTTGGCCACTTGTCTCTAATTCTCCATTAGTCTTCTTAATCACCTGTTTCCACAACCTTAATTTAATCACATGTCATTTATGGTATGTCCTCCAAGTCAACCTTTCATAAGTATTTTCTTTATTTGACCTTGACTTCTTCCCTGTGTGAATTAAAAATTCACATTTATTCTTTCAATCCTCCCTCTTCCCCATGAAGGTTGTTGGGAAATTCTAAATTCTCTCACATGTCACATCAGTCACATAGGACAAGGACCTCCTTTATGAGGACCTTGTCTTATCCCCAAGGGACTCCCCAATCATTTGAATTTAAAATTCACATTTATTCCCCCAACAACTTCTCTCTTCCCCATGATGATAAGTAAGGAATTCTAAAATTCCCCACTTATCAACATCCTTCCCACATGGAGACAAGAACTTCCTTTTTGAGGAAATCTTCCCCTAATCCCAAGGTATTTGCAAGTACCTCCACCTCACATGTCCTCTTTCCACATCACATGTCCCTTTTCCACCTCCCTTTTCACATGGCAAGATGTGAGGGCTTGTGAGTCCTCAACTCACCACAACCATTCATCTTTCCCATGTTGGCTAAATCCTAGCCATTCAATTCTCTAGAGACTCTTCCCTTAAAATGGAAGATTTTGTCTCATTTTTCATTCATTCACTCATATCGCATTTAAGCAATTCAACACTCTCAAGCTCAAGCACTTGCATACTTGCATTCAACCTCCATTGTTGCATTTTGAAGCTTCCATTGCATGCACTTTCACTTGCTTATCCAAATACCCACATCTCTCATTACATTCATCATCCAACTTAGGTCACTTTGCATATCATTTCGTCATATTTTCCATCAAGCACACATCAAATCTTCATCAAAGGGCCAACCAAGAAGATCAACTTAGACAAGGTATATTTGTTGTTTCATCTTTCTTTGTTTAATTTCAACTTAGGCTAATGTTGAGGTGGTGTTGTGTGTGTTTCTCCTTGTTGTATTTCTTTGTGTTTTGCATCTTTTAGGGTAGGAAATCATGTTGCACACATTTCTAGAACTCTCGGTGGGACCCACAAATAGGTCTGCTCCTTTTACATTTTCTATTGTTTGAAATTTTGCAAGTTCAGGTTACACAGAGGTGACTCCACAACTAACAAGGGTGACCTTTCCCACAACATAGGTGATTATGCCCTTGCAGAATCACCAATATGTGAAATAGGGGAAAATTTGCCCTCTATTTTTTTAATAGGCGACCCTACTACTAAGTTGGGCGACCCTACTTCCTATAAACAGGCGACCCTACCCTAGAATAGGTGATCCTGCTACTGATAGGGGCGACCCTGCTTCTGAGTGGGGTAACTCTGCTATCAACAAGGGAAATTTTTCCCCAAACAGAGGTGACTCTGAGGTAAAAACAATAACGTAAAGTTCATTTCCAGAGTTTGTTTCTTATCGTTTCTTTAGTACTGACCCCCTAACTTGTCTTGTCAATGAATGTTCTTAGTTTCACTAATTTTTGTGCAGCTATTTCATGCTTTTCGAAGGTCGAAGGTTAAAATTTCTAACATATTTGTTGTAGGAAGAGCGGGCCAAGACCCTTAGTTAGGTTGTTTGTGTGTCATTTTCATTCTAGTTAGGCACATAGATCTAATTAGGGGGAGTCAAAATATTTATTTGTTGTGCTTGAAAGTGGGCTATTGACGTATCCAATCTGCTTGCACCATTTGGAAATCCTGGGTGAAGAGAAATCATAGCACACTTAGTCCTTTGTGTTACTTAGGAGGCACTAGATCATTCAAGCTTTCCCCTTGCACTTCGTGTGAGCCTGGGGACTAACCGAAAAGGTTTAGTGTCCTCTTTTTAGTGGGACCTACTTGGGGATTTCATCACCCCAAGGGACGATCCCAACCATGTGTACTGTGTGGGGTATATAAAGGGGGGAGAGCCAAAGCTATACCTCAATCCAGTCACATCATGTCTAATGAAGCGTCGAAGCTAGGGTGATACCTAGATAAGACATGAAGAGTTGGTCCAAGTTTCCAGTACCTCACTGGGGCTTCTGACTCACGCCTGTGATGAGCTGGTGTTCACGATTGTGCCTCATGTACCGTGCGTATATCGAGGACTCCCTAGATCACCTTTTTCAACCTAGTTAGTGAAAGCAAATGTATATGGTACATATGTAAGATATTTTTGTGGAGAAGAGTTAGGCACGAAGATAAATATTTTTTGAGGACAGTGCTGACAGAGTTAGTTTTGATTTCTCCACAAACTAGGTTGATTTCTCATACTTAGTTTTGAGTTAGTATTGTGCATTTACAAGAGTCACAATACTTACTCTTTGCATTAATTTCTCAAGTGCAACCAAATTGATTTAGCTTAAATTCATCACCTTGTTCAAAAAAAGAGTTAGGCCATGTTATACTCACAACATTCAATATTTTAGACCATAGTTGTAATTGCTACTTCTACACAATGAATTCATTTTAGATGATTCATGTCATGGTCTAAAATCAATCCATGGTATTTTATATTCTACAATTTTCTCATTAAAGAATAGGGACTAAATTTATAGTCTTTAGAATCTAAACTTTTGAAATAATAGATTTTATTAGAGGTAAAATAGCTTTTGAAGGGGCCTTGAAACCCTTTATAAAAGATCTCAATGGATGAAAATGAATAGGTTTTGAATGGACCTGACACCCAAACAAAGAACGTTGCCAATAGAATAATCATAGAAAACCAGCAGCCCAATAACAATAATCACAAGGAAGGTAGACAAGAGATTATCAATTGCTAAAAACTTAGGCAATAGTCGCACATCAAACCATCTCAAGAAAACCAACAGTCCTGAGCCAAGAAAAAGAACCAAAAAGAGGCTTTTGCACAGTAAAACATCCAGTCTCTACCTCTTGACGCAAATCGAAGATCCCATTAACAATCTTAAACTCTGCCTCAATATGAGTAAAATAGATATCTAAAATAAGGGTGACAATAGCCCCCTTGAAACAAATCTATCTTTTCCAGTAGAGACACTTATCCACCTCAAGAGAAGACACCACTAGAAAAATAAGCAATACTCTAACCACTTCAAAAATATTAGTCTCCACCACAATAGGAGAAATACCCACATCAATAGGGGAAATTGGAGAGAAAGACAAGATAGATGGAATCCCAACAAGACCTTCAGGAAAAATCTTCTCCATAAGAATTGAATCAACTGGGAAAACCAGCATAGAAAAAGGGTAACTCCTCAACAACCCAATAAGAAAAAAAAGGGAAAGGGAAACAAAATAATCCCCACCAACCAAACCCTGATGAAGGGTTACAACTTCTATACGATGGTGGTAAACAACACCACCCCCATATAGGAAGACCAAATACAAAGTCCTAGCCTCTCTTGCGTAAATAGTCGCCACCTCAATAGGAGAAGAAACTACCTCAATAAGAAAAGTAGTCGAGAACGCCAGGAACAAAGCAACAAAATCCCCCATAAGGAAGAAAATAATAAACTGGGGAGAAAAAAACCCATCCACCCCCATAAGATTAGGGTTAACTAGAGAACAATATGACAGAAAAATAATAGCTTCCAAAACCTAGATTAGGATTAACTATATCAAATAAACAACATTCCCTGTCGCCTCTAGAACCACCACATAGCAAAGCACCTTAATAGTAGGGTTCACCAACATCCACATTTGCATAAAATTGCATACACTAAAACAAATACTCCTATAAAAATAAGACTCCTTTGAACCACTCATGGAAGAGAAAATTCCTCTTTCATGCCAAAGAAACCACCATTAAGCACCACAATGGGTCAATAGTATAAAATGGTGGAAACCCCAAAACAAACCAACCAGGCCAATAAGCCTCCAAACAACACAAGAGGGCAAAAGATGGAAATGGAGATAACTCCATCATAGAACAAGAAGGTAGAAATCCCTAGCAACCTGAATCTCTCAACCTCAACATTCACTCCAGCCAGAGGGAGAACAATTTGTAGGCCAACAACCTCTAAAGAAAAATAAAACTAGACAATAAACACCAACAACTCAAAGAGACCAACAATAGCCTCTAAATCAACATCTACATCCTCTGAATCAGCCACCTCATCACCTTCCTCCCCACCTAAATTCAAGCTCCACCCTCCACACTTTCTCCCACCCAATGCCATCTTTATCACTAGTAGTTAATTGGTACTTTTGAAATAATGGTTACTACATGCTAAATTAGCAATATAAAAAATTGATAATTTAATATGTTGTTGGAATTCATTTGAGCTCTATAAATTGAATTTGTACAATAAGAAAATATTGTAATTATGGAATATTAAATACTTTTATTTAATTTGATAAGTATGTACAATAAGAAAATATTGCAATTGTAAAATATTGAATATTTTTCATTTAATTTGATAAGTCTTTGACAGAAGTGTCTCATATTCTTACTATTTGGGTTTGTTGATATATTATTAAATTTGAATGAGGTAAAATTTGATAAAAAATTGGTACAGTTAGGAAAAATTATCCAATGGTAAGAAATATTATTTTTACAAACTTGATAAGACATTATATAAAAAATGAATTAATAATTACTCAAATATAGTACAATAAACCTAGCAAGTGATAAGTCAATGGTATTGTAGTGTACATAAAAGAGGTGATCTCAAAAATTATGTTATTATTTGTAGGATAAAGAGCATGTCATAATTTGGTTACTCTTTCATGCTTCTTAGTGGGATTTGACTTCATATTATTAACTATACCTAGCAACTAAAGGCTTGTTCAATCAAATTTAGCTTTATGAAATTATTTTACAACCTTGCATCAACATAATTATCTCAAAATAAATAATACTCATTAAATAGTTTAAGCCAAACAAACACACATAATTTCACACACAATTTATATAACAAGATATTTCATACAATTAATTTCTAATTTCCATTCATATTGTAGTCATAATTCTTTCATAATAAATCAATTATGCATAGTTAAATTATGTAGGAGAACCATAATCATTAGGTAACTAGATTATCATAGTAATGTTAGGAAAATCAATTATCTAAACATAATACGATAATAAAATATAATCATAATAATAAATCTCACAAGTATCAATCATCCATAATTTTGACAAGAAAAACAAATTCACTAAAAAATAGGTGGGTCTTGTTGTCAATCAGGATTGCACCCTAGCCAAGTTAAACTTAACTATCCTATTGAAACATGGAAACACTCTCAGGTTGTGGGTGACCTATGGCGAGAATGAATCTTGAGAGTGGGTTGGTTCCCCTGGCAGATCACCTAATCTAAAATACTTTTCTGAGAAAAGAGTTTAGAGAAATAACTTGAAATGAAATCCTAAACCTAATGGCGATGCACCAAAACTTTAAATTTTTCAACAATTTCACTCACAAACAGTTTCTCAAACCTTAACTTTCACAATCTCACCTGGAACATACAACTCAATAGTAATTTGTATGATGGCTCGAAAGACTGAACACAACATACAACCTGAATCATATGAAACTCTTGCACACAAATTCACAATAATGAGACATAACAAAGGATCTAGCTTTTATGATCACAATGAAACATCAACTCAACACTACAAATATGAGACAAGAAGTGAGATAGGAATGCTCTGTTGTTTTTATTAAAATTGAAGGAGTATGAAAATTTGAGAATCTGAGTACAAATACCAAGCCTACAAAACTTTATGTAAGTGAGTAAGAAAGTAAGAAGCAAATCTAAACTAAGAAAAACTAACTTTTTCTCCAACTTATATCTCTGAAATGTCTCCAATAGTAAGAATAGAAAAAACTAGCTAAATTGCATCTCAAAATAACAACTTCGATCCATTTTTGAGCTCCAAATAAAATCCTCCAAAATAGTTCCCAAACTACCTCCAAACTGAATGAGAAAGACAAAAACTTTCTATCTCTAGTAGGTTGATCCAAAAGACTCACAAAATCATGCTCAAACTGACTAAAAACTGAAATAGAAGGTCTAGTTTGCCTAGTTTTTTCCCATTTCGCCCAAGTGAACTCAAACTCTTAAAAGAAATCTTCTATCAACACTAACTGCATTTAAAATAACAAAAATTAAGGCAATTTTTAGGAATATTGCCTTAATGATGTTTTACATCATTTGCAGTTTTGGTTTTCAAAATAGAAAGCTCGAATTACACATGAATTCAACTTCTAATTTTTACAAAGATACAAGGCAACTATAAATTTTTGGTAAAGGTTGCCAAGTACAAAGCATTAGACACTTGATTTTTTCCAAAAGTCAGAAAGCTAAGGTACCTATCATATGTTTTTTTTCAAAAAGAACTCAAGTATGCCACATGTTTGATTTTTGCAAAAATGCAAAAGGGAAAGCAAGGCAAGACTTAGGAATTTGAAATCACCAAAACTTAGAGGCATCAACCATTTTATTTTTCTCTAAAAATCATAAAAATACCTAAGTCATGATAGAGGTATTAGTGAAGGCTTTTAATTTTTCAAAACAATGTGATAAAATCACAAGGTCGATAGGGCATATGAGAAAATCCTAACAACAAAACTCGATCCCTCCTCACTTTTCGCCTTCATTTTGCAATTGATATTTTGGAGAAAGATGCACTGAACATAGCCGCCATGGGGGATTATTGTTTCAAGTTTGATCTTTCACCATCCTTGTAATTCCATCGGATTTTGAAGCTTCTAAGAGTTTTTCTTGAAGAATCTCAACATGAGAACATTGGGTAAGTTGTTTTGTCACAAATCTTGAACATTTACCTCCATTTTTTGAAACATTTTGGCCTTCCTGGCCGTGGGCTTGACTAGCTTTCTGATGTGTTTTAATTTGTTGATACCTTTGCTCTACCTTGGGTTTCCATGACTGTATTGCTTTGAGCCTCTGAATATTTTATGTGGAGAGACCCATGGGTCTGAATGACTTTCTTCTTCGAAAATAAAAGAAGGTAAGCTTGTTCATCATTCAAGCCCTTCACTTTTCTTCATTTTCTATTGATAAAAGCTCAAATCAAGCTCAGTAATGCAAAAATGGTAAAAAAATTTGTATCTCCTTGTGAAAATCTTGATGAGTTGTTTTATTTCTACAAAAAATGTAACATTTTGTACTCCCAACTTATTATTTTCACCATTTAAAGAGGGCTTTATGTGCTTTTACCAGTCGTGGGCTTCCTTATTCTGGGTATTCCTCAAAACTCTATATTCTTTCATTTTTGAATGTATGCAAAACCCTCCATACAAACCCTTGAGGGTTTGGCCATTTGCAAAAGTGGAGAACGACCTATAGGTTGAGATCATAAAGCCCATACCCAAATGGTATTTTGAAACTTTCTAACCCTAGCTTGACACATTAAAATGTTTTTGAGGAATACATATTTTGCTTCAGGGTTTTGAGTTCACAAACAGGTCGCGGCCTTTCTTACTCCACTTCACTATGTGAATGCAAAATTTTCAAACCCATGACCTTCCATTGTGAGGCTTTAATCATTATTGCTTATTTTTTGAAGGAAAAGAGAAGAATCTTCTACCTTATTCTATGTTTACTTTTTAGAGCACATCATTCTTTTCTCTACAAATTCTGGTTGTTTCTCCACTTGTATTGTTATATTCAGGGCTCCTCATGGCTGCCATTGTATTTTCATTTTCCATTCAATACAAAAATGAATGAGGACTTCTGTCAATTCCTCTTTTTTGTTGGATTAGATGTTTCTTACAACATGCTTTTATATTCAAATGCTCCTACAGGTACTATAAGGGCTCCACCACTATAGGTTTAAGTTCACTTCTATATTTAGAAAATGTGCATAACACTAGTTCTCACTATCACTTTTAATTTTAAAGAGAAACAAACATACAATGAAAACCCTCCATATACTTTTCCAAAGTGTTGAATTATGACAGAATGTTGAAACACAAATCTGGATATTGTGCCTTTACTTGCTCCAAAATGATACTACCCTTGCATTACACAGATGCCCATGACGATTCCCTTTTACCTTCTATGTTATGGCTTTATCCATCTCTCTTATTGTTTATTCTTTCATCCTCGTGTGGCTATGCATCTTCTGATAACCCTTTTAACTCCTTCAAACATTGAGAAAACAAAGAATTGTTATCCTTTTGTTGTCCATCATCGTGAACTTTTGTGATGAAGCTTGTTCACTATCCCACCCCAACACTCTTGTAAATAATTCACTCTTTGTTGTACCCTATATGCAAGCATTATTTTTTAGGTACCTCGATGAATATGCAAATGATGGAAACCTTCATGTTGGCATTCTATGAACAATACATTCCTTTCTACCCTCCTATACATATGAGCACTATTTGCCATTATTTCTTGTTTTTTGATGGATGCCTCTCCAAAATATGAACTCCAAACAACATAAAAACAACAATAAAAGGTATTAAACAGGGTGGCAATCACCACCTAAAGAGGTAGAACCATAACAATACAAGCATTTGATTTAAAACAAAAATCTTTAGATGAGAGAGTGATGCACTCTTACTCAGTTTTGTAAATTACTTGAGTATACAAATGGGCTATTGTTCATCTATGATTTTCACTTCATTGCACTCAAACTGATTGTCATGAATGAGCAATACTCCTTTAGCTAAGATGTTCTTTTATTTGAGCAATGGGAATATGTTTCCTATCTCATTTCCCCTTTTGAGAATTAGGGGCAACATGTTGGGTTCAACCCTTGTGGGAGCCTATTTTTGCACCACATGCTATGATGTCTTTAGAAATGGATCAACAACATGATTTCTCCTATACCTACATAGTGAACAAACATGTTAGATAAAAAAAATAGTGAAGCTCAATGCTCCTATGATATTTTTTTTCTAGGCTCTCTTGCATACTTCTGATGTGTATTCAACTAATTCAGTACATCATAGGCAATGTACTGAAAGGAAAGCAGAGGTGCGGAAGCAACTTTCCTAACATCAAAACCACAGGGAAGAATGCAAATAGCACTTTTAATTTCCAAATTACAATCCAATTAAGACACACATGAAAGATTTACAGAAACATAAAGAATACACAAAGACAAATGAACAACAGATTTACGTGGGAAAACCCTTTCGGGAAAAAACCCACCACACCAAGTTGAATCTCTTTGTATTACAGTAACAAACAATTACATACAATGCAGATATACAACTCTCTGGTATCAGTTCATAGTAGCTTCATTCACTGTTCAATCTCTTTTCAGAAATGCTCTCAACAATCCAATGATCTTCAAACTTAGAATCAATTCCTTAAATCTTATCACATTCTGATTTTTATCTTTTGTTCATCCTTATCTGTCATTACCCATCGTAGAAAGTTTCCTTTTGAGCGTTGATTTTTCCTTGCATGCAGTTCAGCTCCAGCATCGCAACTATTACAAAAATCCAACCACCAACCATTTGAATTTTGCTTCCTCTGATTGGTCCATGAGACACCACAAAGGATAGTAAAACGGTCAAAGAAACATTCAACTAAGTTTTCATGTCGGTGAGACACAAGAAGTGTCTCACCGATGCTCAAAGGCTTCACTGACGATATCAGCATAAGATCCAACAATCGACAAGATGATATAGCAAATACCACAAGTCATACTAAAACCACTGATATCCATTTCATTCCTATCGGCAAGAGTTTCCTCATTGGCAAGACTCATACCGATGCTAACAAGTCACAACAACCTCTACCTTTCCATCGGCAAGACTACCGCAGTTCGCCAAGACTTCATACCGAAGTCTTCAAGTCATGCAGAAAGGAACACTCGTCAGCAAGACTTTACTGCTCACCAAGAGGTTACACTGAGACTTCTTAGTTACACCGAAGCATCCGAAATTCGACAAGACATTTGTCTTTCACCAAGACATCACACCGAGTTCAACATGTCATCCCGAAGACCTTTTACTATCGGCGAGACTCTCCAAGTCGCCAAGACTTCATACCGAAGTCTTTTTGTCACCACGAAGACACCAAGTATATCCTCGTCAGTGATACCTTCATCAATCGTTGGGACTTCATACCGAAACAAAAGTGTTACACCGATGACCCCACCGGTATGAGTCTCCCCGACATCCGCTAGACACCCGATAGCAACCTTGGTTGATGAGACATTCCATATCGGTAAGACTACATACCAACAATAAACCTTTCGCCCAAGTCTCCCCAATAACTGCGAGTGAATAACCATCAGTGAGAGAAACAATAGTCGGAAAGATATCTTACCGAGTCTCCATGTCATAGCGATAGGTCCATTTGGCAAGACTTGAAACAAATTCAAAACGACCAGGACATTTCAACAGGATTTAGAACAGCTAGTCAGCCAGACATCAATAATGTCACAATGACTTTGCCCTTCAGGAGTTACATGCCAGTAAGAATTGAGGCACCTATTCCAACATGTACTATATTTTTGTTGATAGGGCACATAGGCAGATTCATATACAAAGCTCTAGCAACTCTTCTCATCATGATGTAGGTTCATTCAAGATTGGGAGCAAGGAGAAGCAACTGCAATGAAGACCAACAACAAACACCAACAGGCAATGATGGATATGTTTTTTCTTATATGCTTCTTTTCACTTCTTTATCTTCAGTTGCATAGTATATCCCCTTTGTTGTGTTGGTTAAGCTATTCCCACGGCTTGTGTGGGAAATTTGATTACTCCTTTCTTTCCAATTAATATGAATGCAACATTTGTACAATTATGTATATATCTCTTTTGCAAGATGATTGAAACATTGTAAAATGAATGAATAATTACAGAATTAAATGAAAGCAACATCTCATATCATATGTAGTCTCTTTTATACTACAAAGTATTAAATGGAAAATTGAATGATTTATTTTGTTGAAGCACATTGCACAATAACAACTAAACTCTTTCTTTCAAACTTTAATATATGCAATGGTTAAGTAAAGCAGAAACTTGTTAAAATCTTTTCACCTTTAATATAAGGAAATTACTTCAGCTCTGCCAATTTGAGTTGTAGGTGAAAAATTGGCAATAGGTCTCACATCCTCCCCCCAAGATTAGACTTCCTCCTCCCAAAGACTAAACTTCCTCTTAGAAGTTATCAAAGAGGTGGGGATGGAGGGCCCTCATCTCAATAAAATCCTATAATTTATTGTGTACTCATCATAATGGTTCTATTGGATCTTGACTTGGTTCAACTACATACATTTTACTCATACTTTTCACTTCTCCAAAAATATTTTAATGAAACCTCATTGATATATTTTATTAAAAGGATATGGACCCTTCACATAAATCTAAAAAAGACTTTTTAGTCTAACATAAAAGTCATTTTTAGTCTTCTCTATACACCATTTTCCAAGAATATCTCTACAATCAAATCTCTTTGAATCACAAAGCTCCTTATGTGTTCCAATTATAAAGTTCCACTTGGATACCTCTCATTAATTTTGTTGGTGATCTAAACTTAGAGCGCCAAATCCCTAAAGTCTGATAATCTTCTAGGTGTTAAGGGTGTCAAACTTGAGAATATCACCATAAACTTGTCTTCATGTTGGGCAGTTAAGGACTAATGCTTAAGGTGGGTAAGACCTCCTTCAATTTTTACTCTACAAGACCAAGAGGGTTTTCCTAAGATGTTGGATGGATGGTTGATGGAATAATTAATTGCCTCGCAAAAAATAATACCTACTGCATAGTGTATGCCAATACTAGTGTCACTATATACCTATGTTCTTATTTGCAGGTGTGAGGTGGAGAATCTATTTAATGGATAATCTTCCATACAAGTGCTTGAAAATAGGATGTATGATAAACCCTTAGATATTATACACTTATTTTAACATGGAATAAGCACACAAAATCATAAAACTAAAAGGTGTTTGAAATTTTTGTGTTTTAGTATGTCTTAAGGATTGTGGGAAGAGAACCAATTACATAATGATGCCTTCATTCATTGGGTAGCAGGGTCATTGGATTCAATCAAACATATGATAACAAAAACTTAGGTGATGTCCTAATCAAGATATCATAAAATATTATGATGTTTAGAATCTATAGGAAAGCTAGGCTCTACATGCACATTCAAAACAATAAAAAATGGTTGAAAAATAATAAGGGAATATAATAAGTAATCCTTAGGCACATTCATATATTTTCTTACTATATTGAAAAGCTACCATGCAAAATATTTGTATTGATTTTACAAACATTTGGTTGAAAACTAATCAACACACCATAGAAATGTGACTAAACATACACAAGGAGACACTTAATTAATGTTGATTTTCCACTAATTGAACAAAATTCAAAGTTTACACAAGTTATTATAGGCTTGGGAAAGAACCCAACTCATTACAATATAAAAGCAACTATACCAAGAACTGAAAGTTGAAATGTAGGGCTTCTTGCAAGTATTTTTCATTTGCAAGATAACTTTACAACTATTCTTCCTATAAATCTATTATTCTTTTCAATTGTCTTCTCTCTAATCTAAAAAATGAGGCTCAAGTAGAAAAAACCCATGACTAAGTTGTTAGGGAAATATCAGAGGATCAACCCAACTAGAAAACCCTAGTTGTAACCTTGAACCAATGCTTAGAAAACATTTATCCTCTACAAATCAAATCTATATGACAAGGGCTTGGTAAAATATTCCCTGACTAGCACCATGCCTCTGCATTGATGAGTCGTGTGTGTGAGTGCAAGATGCAAGATAAATCACCCAAAATAATTGTTGGTAATGGTAAGTTGGAGGTTTCATGAAACACAAAAATTCTTTATGGATGATATGGGCACCATACAATCTCCTAGGTCCATGTCAAAATGACATAAATGTAGTTAGGGAATACACCTAGATTGAGTTCTAACAATTGCATGAGTGTTTGGGAATTAACAGAGGTAGTTGGAACTTATTTTCAACACTTTTTAACAATTGCAAAAATTTACCCCATATCTACCTTTGGAAAAATGACCACCATTGGGATGTGCATGGAAGAACAAGTATGAAAAAAGAATTGCATCACCAACTTGTAGAGAAACCAACCTAGAAGCTCATTGTGGAAATTTGACCCCTATTTTGTCATAAAAATTATGTCATATTCATTAGGTCTTCAATAAAATTTGCAACATTCCAATGCCACTGAAAATCTCGTAAAAGAATCATGCGAAGAAATGAGCTCAAATAGACTTGCAAGAATCTTGACCCCATCAAGTCAAACACATTTTAGAAAACATATTTGGGTCACTCTCATAGCTCCACAGTGCCTTTTGCCCTATGTTTTGACCTTTCTAGAATTCTATAGCCCATATGCACTATGCAGCAAAAAACCCACCATCTGCTTGCTATGAGAAAATTATCTTTTGGCTAACTTACCATTCAATGAACTAGTAGATTTGAGAACCAAGCAATTTGTCAAAATTATTTGTAACACACTTTAAAAAATATCTTCTCATTTGTGTTAACAATTAGATATGCACCCTATGCTAAATTTGCAGAATTTAACTATCTGTTGACACATGGAAACCTTCTTCAGATGTGGGTGATCTGATCGAAGAAGGAATCTCCAAAGTGAGCTGGTTCTCCAAATGATATATTCTATTTTAAATTATTTTCCGAGGGAAAGAGTTAGAAAGATAACTGAAATCAAACCTATGACTTAAAGTGATTTTTAGGACTTAAAGATGACTTAATGATGACTTTGGTTTTTACCCACAAACAACTCTCAGAAAACAATAGTACTTCACAATCTCTCATGAACACTTAGCACATAATTGATTTGCATGAAGATTCAGACTTAAATACAACATGCAACCTGTATTTTATGAACTTTCTGCATCAAGAACTACAATTTTAGGACATAATAAGGATCCTATAAACAAAAATCACAATATAACATCAAACTATAACTGTAAATAACACAAAATTGAGAAATAGGAATGTTTCTTTATTCAATTGAAGGAGTATCAAAAGTATGAGTACAAATTTATGCTTACAAAACTCTCTGTCAGCATGAGAGGAAGAAACAATGAATCTGAACTAAGAAAAACCCTAAGTTTTTCTTTAAGATATATCACAAAACCCTAATCTGAGCTCAAGAAGAAAGCTCAAGGAAAAGCATCTCAAACTATCCCAAAATGAGTAACTAAAATGGAAAACTCTCACTCTTTGCATGTGCATGCTGAAAAGCACCTAAAAATAGGTCCGCTTTGCTTTAAAAGCAAATAAAACACCTTATCTCCTCTCCATGCAGCTCAAATCCGACCAAGAAAAGTCAAACTCTCTTTTTCCTTACAAACTCCTAAAAATAGCAAGAAGAAAAAACAATTTATAGGATATTGTTTTAACTTATGCTTTACAAAACATGCAGTTTTCAACTTGATTTATTTTGCAATTAAAGATTAAAAATATTTGCAAAACAATACCTTATCTCTCCATTACAATTTTGTTTTTTTCTTAGAAAAAATCATAAAAACATAAGGCCATCTCCATCATTGTTTTAATTGATTTCTTTAAAATCAATTTTAAAAATAAATGCCTAAAGTATGAAATTTTATCCAAGGCAATAAGTATTGTTCAACATTCTTATTTTAATTGATTTTCCTCAAAATCAATTACAAAACTAGGCACTAAATCACTCTTCATTTTTTACTAAGGCATAAGCTTAACCCTACATAAATACCTAAAGTCTTTACACCATGAAATATTGTATCAAAACAAGCCTAAAGACTTAGGCATATGAAACTAAATGAAGGCCTCTAAAAGGTCGACCTAGTGGAAATATCTTCAGCCACGTCAAATTTAATATTTCAAAATTCATGTAATAATCTCCATAAGTCAAATTAGGGCATCGAGGATAGAACAAAACTCAAAATGAAAACCCTAAATTCATTTCATTTGCACTTGTGACTTTGGGAAGAAGGGACCAAGAGCGCTGCCATAGACTAGGGTTTTAGTTTGAAGTGCTTGGAAACTTCAGATTTTTCCTTCAAAATGATCGACTTCCTCTACAATTCATAGGTAAGTCGATTCTTGATAGCATTATGGCTTTTCCATTTTATTTGAACTGCAAGAATGGCAATTAAGGTCGTGGCTTGAGCTTGTTTTATCTTTGATTTTCCTTTATTTCATGTGCTTCCATTCTTCCTGGCCACCATGCTTCATCTCTGCTCTCCTGGCCACCATTGAGTGTGAGCTCGAGCTTTTCTTGGAAGCTCTGTGAGAGCTTGGCTACCATGTGTATGCTCTTCTATAGGTGTAACATGGTAAGTTCTCCTTTCTTCATTTTTTTTCTTGTCAAACAAAATATTTTAAAATCTTATCCTTGTAAAAGAAAGATTGCCATTTTCAAAACAAATACAAACCTATTGCAGGCCACGCCATGTATGCTCTGATTATGGATTTCTTTCAAGAAAACTTGCACTTCACATACTCTTGTTTTTCTGGTTTTTTGAGATTTAGATAGAAAACTTAAAATGGGTTCTCTATTTTTCTATGAAATGATGAATTTTCATGAGCCAAGAGCTCTCTTTAGGTCGTAGCCAATACATGCTCAAACTGATTTTTTATTATAATCTACATTTTATTCCCAAGTATGAAAAAATAATGCTCTCAGAGAAGACTCTGATTAGATTTTTCCGCAATTTATCTTATATCTCCATATACTGGGCTCGACCCATGATGGCATTGTATGTATTTTTCATTTTAAACAAAACCCCCATATGGGTAAGCTAAAAATAATGAAGAATCAACATTTTGAATCAAAACCCCATGTGGGTATTCTTTATTCTAAAAGAAATTATTTATCTTGCACTTATGTATTTCCTTTCAAAACCCTCATGTGGGTTCACTAAAACAAGGAGAAATCTCTGCATTTTGAGATGAAAACTACACCTTAGGTTGAAACCATGTAATTTTTTGAAAAGTTCTTTTAATGAAGTGAGCTTGTTATGCATCCATAATATGCAGATTCAGGTTCACCTTTATGTTGAATAAAACACTCATAAACTCTTCATTTTCCTGTAGCCAATTAATGTTATGACCAATAATAGAAATGTTGAAAACCACTATCGTCTTGCACTTGGCCTCATTACTCATGTATACAACTTACAACTATATCTTTATGGCTCTTGGTTGGCTGTTCCAATATCAAGATTTGAATGCATACAAAAAGAGAACACAATGATATGGTTGAAAAAAATAGCAGTGGATAATATACCTATACTTAGTTCCACTTTGTTGTTGTTTGTCATAATACTTTCTTATATATGCAGCTCCTTGATCATTACTCTTCATCACTCATTTCATGTTTAGAATACTTCAAAAAAGAGTGCATTCTTAGCTCAAACCCTTCATATGCTTCCATTATTTATTAGTGCTCCATTGATGAGGCATTATGTATTCCTGTTCACTATCACCATTATGTATTCTTGTTCACTATCACCATTATGACATGAAACACTTGCTACTCCAAAATAGAATATTATGAAACAACATAAATCAAACACGGACAAAACCCATGGCAGCAAAATGTAATTAATATGGAAATATTTAAAACTTTCCAGTATGAAATCGATGCACCTCAGTTGATTATGTATGTGAATCAAGTTCATTGCTCAATGGTAATTTTCATTTCATTGCTTCTCAGACTTGACAGTTATTAATGAACAATGTTCTTGATGTTTTGATGACTGAAAATTTGTTTTACTCCATAATGGCTCAAATGAGCATGATAAATGTATTTCCTTATTCGGCCCACATGTAAGTTTAAGGGGCAACATGTCGAGCTCTACCCTTGTGGGATCCCGTTTTACTCCACATGTTTTTATGTCTTCATAAGATGATCAGCTACATGACTTTTCCTATACTTGCACAGGAAACAAACAATGTTAGCAAAAACAATATATTATTATGATGTTTCCTTCTTTGATTCTATCCATCTCCCATTTTCTCAACTGTTACAATGTATTTTCAATAGCATTTTACATTATTATTGGCGGTTCACATAGGGATGTTCATAATCGGAGCTCTAACAACCCTTCTCTTCTCTTACAGGTCGATCAAACCTCGAGGGAAAAGGATGGTGCACCACTCCTGCATTGGCCAACATCAATAGGCAATGATGATTATGTCCATGCTTATGTGTTTTCTTTTCCTGCATCTTCAATAGTGTATCATGCTCCTTATGATGCATTGTAACAGTTATCTCCACGGATTGTGTGGATCTTTTTTTAAATTATCTTCCTGCTTTTCATTCTGAAAAGAAATGCATCAAAATGCAAAAATGTACCATCATTTGTATTCTTGCAATCAAATGAAATATTTTAATGTGAATAGGATCATGAAATAAATGAAAGCACTTGTTATGCTTAATCATTTGTACATTCAGTTTTGTACTCCATTTGACTTGTAAAGCACTGAACAACAACTCCTGAAACTCAGTTCTTTCAAACAATGCATAACTAACAATTGATGAATGTAGTACAAACAACACTTAATGCACATTCAGAATAACTGAACTTCCACTTTAAGATATAACAAATTAATCAACTCTACCAATTGAGCTGTAGTGAAAATTGGTAACAATTTGATAACACCATTCTTTGGGGGACCAGCCCGAGTGTGTAGGCATGTGACACCCTCTTTGGTGACATCCAATTTTGACTAAGTTGGTTTTTGATGAATCAGTAACTTCACAAACTAATAATTTTTTTGAATTAAACTAAGTATTTACATTATTTTTTTGATAAGCTATTAATTTTTCAAACCAGAACCAAGTATACTTTGGTGGATTAGAAAGTTCACAAATTGGAGAACTTTTCAAAAAGGCTTGTTGACCCCAAGTGCATATGTAGGAATTTACAATCCATTCATGCATTGCAGAAAAACCATGTGCAACTGAACCTTAACCACTTATAAATTCTCATTTAGATGAAAATTCTCATAGATGACATCAACATGATGTCATTAGTGGACCTCGAAACCTTCAAAATGGATGAAATCATCATTGTGTTGGTAATGTATGGCTGCAAGCAGTTGGGCCCAATCGGCTAGCAAAACTTGACTTAGTCATTTTTTCACTTTGAAAGCTCATATGAGAGAATGGCCTCCAAGTGCACCAAGAAATTCTAGTTCATATGTGAAAACCCTCAAGTATAAATGGACCCATTTGACCTACAAAAATACGCAAGGCTATAACTTGTTCATTTTCATCAAAATTTAGATAAGATCACATTTGCAAGCACCATTAACACCCTCTTCAAAATGCACAAGATTATAAAAATGATGTGCTTGCAAGAAAACCATCTACAAGTAGACATTTACAAAAATAAATGAAAACTAAACTTAAGCATGCCCAGTTTGAACTAAAAGGCCTACATATCCAAATGGACCCATCGAACTTGCATTGCAAAAAATGCAAGTGAAATTAATGAAACACTAAAGGTGAAGATCAATTGACCCCTTGAAGTCTAAAAACTCAACACTTAGCCATTTTTTTTATCATTTAAATCTCATTATAAAAAATATTACCAAGTGGATGACAAAAAAGAAGAAGAGTTGAACTGCATTATCACAGTGAAAACAAGTATGTCTATATGGGAGATCAAAATCTACATGGGCATAAATTTTTCCTCTTAGTGAATTTCAAAAAGGTTTAAAAGAAAACCAAACCTATTTTTTTATGATCTATCCATTGGTGAAAAGAAAAAACAACCCTCACTAATGTCTTAGATTGGTTAAAAGTATCAGGAAATTTTGGCTAAGGCATGAAAATGACGCTCAAAATTTTTGAGGTTCCAATATTGGCTTGTGTCAAGGATATGTGATTATTGCAATAACAATGAGTATTTTGATCTCTAGGTAGACCAAAATACACAAAAAATGAGACTAACTCTTGGGAGACATAAACCTATGTATAAGGGAAAAACCAAGCAAACAAAGCTATGTATGAAATTTTCTAGAACCTTGCCCCTTAAGAAAAATAATACTTCAGGTGTTGACCATGAATTCATAGCTCCAAGTAATCCCCATCCAAAATTATGTGGTAAAAATATCCTTGACCACATCCTTCACTAATTTGGAAAGGTCCACCCACAAGGCATCAAACTTTTCATGTTTTCCCTTGTCTTTATGATTCAAAATTCCACATGAGGAGAAGATCCCCAATCTGAAACTTTCTTTTGACAGTCCTCTTATCAAAGAGGTATTTCATCTTATGTTTTTTTATTCGGTTCCTTTCATGGGAATCCCTTCTCATTTCTTCCAATTCAGTTAGCTCATAGATTTTTTGAGAGATTGTGCTTTATTTCCACCCTTCAATTTGTTGCAACAACTTATACACACCTGTAATTCAAGGCCAATTGATAGTTTTTCTTCAACACCATATACCAATTCAAATGGAATTTTCTCAACACTCTTCTTGTATGTTATTCTATCCACCTAAACAATACACTTTTACTTATCATCTTTTTCTTGTTGGTATCCAAAAAATTTCTAATGATATTCATGATGCTCTTGTTGTTTGACTCAACTTGTCTATTTCACTATACATAAAATAATGATTAATGTGTTAAATAGATCCCATATTGTGCACACATGTCAACAAAATACTTGGATCTAAAACACATTGCATTATCGAGAATAATTTTGGATGGCACACAAAATTCAATCAAAAATTGTTCACCACTTTTGATGTTGCATTTCTTGTACGGACTACCTCTACCCACTTGGTAAAGTAATCAATGACCACCAATATCCAATTGTAACCATTGTTGGATTTTTCTTCTATTTCCCCTATGAATTCAATACCCCACTGTTGGAATGGAGCCTCTACTAAAATAGTTGTGAGGGGAAGAACACCTACAAATTTCATCTTGATTGAAAACCTTTAGCAAGTATCACACTTTATTTACAAATTTGGGCACATCCTTGAACAATGTAGGCCACCAATATCCACTTATCATAGGATAGGTTGTCTTTGACATGTAATGTCCATAACATAATCCATGGTGACATTAATAAATTTTGATGATTTATCTTCATCCAAACACCTTCAGAGCACACCATCTAGGTTTCTCCATATAAGTTGTCCTTATAATAGTATATACCTCTGAGATTCTAATTTAAAAGTTATTTTTTTCTTATCATTGAATTTGGGAGGAAAATTAAAGTTCTCTAAAAAAAATATTATTTCCTTATACCAAGGAAATTCCTTCAATTGACATGGGATAATAATTGGGTGAGAATTTACCTGATTTACTTTTGTTTCAATTAAGTTTATCTTAGCCATCAACTTTTATAGGCCTTAACCTCTGACCAACTTTGTAGTCTACACCTCCATGCCATACTCTTGGATTTTATTGATCCACCTACATATTTTTCTTGAGGCTTCTTACTATAGAAAAATTTCTTTGATAGTTGTCTGTGGCACAAAATAAGTGATTTTTACCCCTATGAGATAAGGTCTAAAAAAATTTACATCTTTAATAAGTGCATAGGCATTTTTTTCCATCATGAAATAATTTAGTTCAACTTTCAAAGAAATATATTGGTTGTTCATATCCATCTTCATTTTTTTGTAGTAAAACTACAACAATACAGTAAGAAGATACAAAATAAAACAACTAAAAAGGTTTAGAATAGTTTGGAATTGCAAGCACTAGTACTTTCTTAAGTGCGTCCCTTATTTCTAAGAAAGGATCAGTTGATTCCTTATTCCAACTATAAGACTACCCCTTCTTCAACACTTTAGAAATTTCATTTGTCTTCTCAACAAATTTAGGAACAAGCCTTCTAACAAAATTAATATACCCAAAGAAAGATTAGCCTTCCTTCACTATTTTTGGTTGTGGGATGAATTTTATGGCTTTAACACATTTTTGGATCAATCCTCATTCCTTCTCGAGAAAAAATATTCCCAAGGATCTTGCCCTCTTCTACACCAAGGATGCACTTCTTGGGATTCAATGATATCCCATATTTTGAACATCTTTGAAAGACTATCTCCAAATGTTTGCAATAATCATTTCTATCCTTGGAGTATTCAGCTAGATCATCTTGGTAGAAAACCATTATTTCATCTATTAGGCTTGTGAATGCAACATCTATGGCCCTTTGAACATGGCTTCAACATTCTTCAACCCAAATGATATTTGAACATAAGCATAATAGACATTATTTATGGCATGTTGAAGGTTGTCTTGTGTTTCCCATAATCCTTAACCATAACCTAATTATAACATGAGAATTCATCCATCATAGACATCAAATGATGAAGGGTACTCCCCTTACAATCTGAAACTCACAACAACAATAGAGAATTTCATAAAAAACAAAATGCAATAAGGAATCAAATATTTTCTATTATCACTTAAATAGAAATGAAATTACAACATTACAACTGACATCACATGGGATTTCTAATTACATAAATCTCCAAAACTACAAATCGGAGCGCCCACAATCTACTTTTCTCTACCTCCTCTCTGTAGCCCCCATTTTCATCCTTTATCTGGATTGCATAACCATCCTAGAATCTTCTAGAAAGTGTAACCCCCGCAAGAAGAAATTTCAAAATTTTATTATATTTGGTAGTGCAACTTCGCGAGGTCATAATTTTCAATCATGTCATTGGATTTTCAATTATAATACCTTTTCAGAAAGATCTCAAGAAGGCACTTGGCTATAAAGTAGTACATAAAGGTAGACTACTTTGATTTTCCACCAATTTTTGGGCCCATCTGAAGCCTCTAAGTGCCTCAAATTTTACTTTGAATATTTTAACAAGATTTTTTGAAAATTAAAATTTTAATATCTCACAAATGACAAATGATATTGAAGTTATTTCTTCATCATTGGCTTCAATTCACCATTTTGGAGGTTTGTGTAAGATTTTGTATCCAACTATGCATAAATGCAAATTTACTAAAAATAATAACCCTGCCAAATTTGGCCCTTATTGAAAAGAAACAACATTTTTTGGGTTGATGCAAGATTTCTCTTACACCTTGGATGCTCCTACATCATCAACTCTAGACTCATTACCCACTAAAAAAATTGATCCATATTTGGACATGGATAGCTGTCCTTGAGGGACTTGATATTCAAATTTTTGAAATCCACAAATGTCTCCATTCTTCTTTCTAACTAGAACAAGGTTAGACACCCATTCACAATGTCTAATTGGTTTAATAACACCTCCTTTTAGCTTCATCAATTATTTTTGAATTTGAGGGGAAAGAGTAGGGTTGATAGGATGGTGCTTCTATCTAAACGGTTTTGCATCAAGTTCTAATGGAATGACATGTTGAAACAAATATAGTTTGTGTACCATCGTAAGTTGTCACCCTTGATAATTCCATGCTAGGTTTTTCTTCCCCTAAATTATTGTGCCTAATTAGGTCCCTAATTTCCTAAATTATACATTCTATAGCCCATTTGTACAACTTTTTGATAAATTTCAAGCATTGAACAAATGCATCTAATCAATATTTTCCCCTTGACACTTAATGTCCTAGAAAATAGGGACGGAACCCATTCACCCTAGGGTTTATGGGTCCCCTATTTTGTTGGGGACCAATTTTGGATATGTTGGTGTCAACATTTTAACATTCAAAATTCAACTTGCAAATGTCGACTATCAGGATTTAATTTTAAGGAAATTAGAGAAATATTTATAAATACCTAGTTATTGCATCATTTGAAATCTAAGTGAAATAATCTCTATCAAGCATTAAGTGAAATTATATTGGAAAACTTAAGATCAAGAGCACTATAAAGCAAGTCAAGAGCATCATTTCAAAGCTTTATTGCAGCAATTCAAGATCCTAACATGATGTGAAATCGTATGTGAGTTTATGTGTGTTCATTTTTTTGTGAAGGATAACACTCTTGTAGGTCTCTAAAGAATTCAAGCAATCAAGCAAGAAATATTCAAGACCTTGAAGTGATGTGAATGACTTAAGTCCTTCAAGGAAGCCATTGAAGGGTGGTCAGTTGCAACACTTCATAATTTCACCATTCCTTTGTATACATTATCATTTTAGCATTAACATTGCCATTGTTGAAGTGGAAAAACTAACATGGGGTTTGACTAAGACAAGCCCCTAAATGACACATCTCTTCTCTTTGTTAGTGTGTAGATTTCAGGTTTGAAGAGAATTGAAGGAAGCTTGAATACAAATTGTTTATTGTTTCAATTGAAGCCCTACATCTTGTCAACTCATAGAAACTCACCTATAAAATTATCCGATAGTGTTCTAACAACTTTGCAACTGAGAATCAAAAGCTCATATATGTCATCAGAGGACCTAAAAAATAAAGAAGAAGTAGCATACAAGAACCCGTACACCCTAGGGTGACTCTATCCTCTACAATGATTAGAACTAAATTTTCTAGGTAGGTACACAATCCTCTATAGTTCCCAACTTTTCTTGCAAGTTGTTTTAGTTTGTTAATCATCAGGATATTGCAATTTTCATATTAGGGCACATTATTGAATTAGGTGAATCATAATAAATCACTTTTAGTTCATTTCTAAGGCTCAAAAGGATCATATCTATGTCTAATTGACTCACCTTCATGGTTTAAAGTCAATCTAAACACCTTGTTGATTTTCATCCTAATGTACCTTCGAAAAGGAGCAAAAAGCAATCCTAGGTTTAGAAATTAAACTTAGGGTTTCCTTTTCCTTATTTTACATTTTGGTGAACCTGACCTGCTAACATTATATACCTTATGTTATTCATCCTAGATCTAAGTTTTTCATTGCATTATTTTACATTTATCATCTGGGGTTTCACTTTTGCATCATAAAAGATATTAAAAAATCAAAAAATTGCATATCATTTTGAATAATACGTTGCATTAAGGTTCATTTTAGTCACTTAGATCAAATCTACATTGAGAATTAGATTCATAATTTTCATTTGCATTGTGGCATATTTGCATTTGCATCACATTGTCTTAATTTGAGTAAATTTTGAAAAAACTCAATTGCAGACCTGTTTGCACACAAAAGCAGAACATTTAGTTAGTACAATAAGCATTAAACTTTTGAATTTTTAGAACCCCTACCAAGGACTTAGATGCCCTTGGGTGTCTCTATCCTTGTACACTTGTACTAACAAAAAATTTCACACATTTTTTTTTGTGCCTTTAGTTTGTTTGTGCTTATAAACCTCTATTTTGACATTCTAATTTGCATTCATTTAGGAATCCTTTATTTAGCTCAAAAAGTGATAAAAATTGAAAAAAAATCCATTGTTTGGTTTCATATTTGCATCAAAAATATCATTTTTTAGTTTAGGCAACTTACAATCAGTCAATTTGTGCATTTTAGGTTAGAAAATTACATTCAAAATTATCATTTATTATTCACACATTGTTACACACTTGTCTTGGCATAAATTAAGTAAAATATGGAAAAACATTCATTGTCAAATCTATTTACAACCAAACCTGGAATCCTTAAGTAGAATTGCACACAATCAAATTTTGAATTTTTGGAAAACTTTCCTAGGACATAGATGCCCTCAAGCGCCTCTACCATCCTACTGTTTACTGAATTAAATTTTGCACAAATCCTTCTTGTTGTATCCTCTATCTACTTTTGTTGTTTGAATCCAGTTTTTGGCTATTTTACTGTGTTTGTTTCTCAGTTTAGTGTTCATAGTTGGTACACTTAGGTGTTTTGAAACTCACATGTACTTCACAATCTAGTGTCCTACTACCAATATTTCTATGATATGTAGTTCTAGACTTATTATATCTCATGTTGTTGTTACATCCATTATGGATCTTGAGTCTTCTAACTCGATCATATATAGTGTTGTCAATACTCAACCCATTCTGGACTCTATCCTTAACACTACCATACCAATGGCAACCTTACAATCACCCATTTTTATAGATGTTGATACTATGGTTTCCCATGTTCCTGAAGACAAACTAAAACAATTGGACAAGGATTTAGAAAGACTTCAAAACTTTGTGAGTACTAAATATCTAGTTGGTGCAGAGGTCCCAATAATAGATAACATGAGGAAACTAATTAATGATGATCAAGGATTAGATATTTTGTGTATCCAAGCCCATATAGGTGACTCTAATGTACCTACAATGGCTAGTTGTGCTCAAGCTTCGGGATACACTCAAATTCAAGTAGGAAATCAAATATCCCTCCCTAAAACTATAGCCTCTATCCCTACATACATAAATCCAACTGTCACTTCAATGATACAACAAAGCATTAGTATAACTACAAAATTAGGCCTTTCTATTGGAAATCCTTATGATTTTGGATCTTCACATGTAACATCTCAAGTTTCATTCCCTCTCATAAATTTACAACATAGTAGTCCACCAAGCACATACACAATCCCACCATATTCACCACATTCACAAAACATGTCAACCAGTGATTCAATCATTAACCAACTATTGCAAAATGTAACCTCACTCCAACAAAACATCTTAACTTTGAACCAAAACCAAAATTGGAAACCATTACAATATGTTAAGAGGAACCCATTGTCACTTGAAATTTTGAAAACACCAATACCAAAAAATATAGAGATACCTCAATTTGTTAAGTATAATGGTAAAGGAGACCCTATCATTCATATATCAGCACATACAACCTTCTGTAGTGACTTCATTTTTTAAGATAAACTCTTGGCTAATCTCTTTCCTATTTCATTGAAATAAATGGCCTTAGAATGGTTTTTTTCATTTATGAATAACTCAATCCACTCCTTGAATGAACTTTTTGATGCATTCCTCCAACATTTCCAAGTCAACATTGGACCTAAAATTATAATAACTGATCTAGTGTGATGCAAACAAAGAAAACACGAAAAATTAATAGACTTTATAGGGCACTATCAGTTGATTTATTCACAAATTAATCTTACTCTTCTTGATTCGGACGTTCAATGAGTGTTCATTGAAAATTTACAATCTAGAATAAGGGATAAAATCTTGTTGATGAAATATCCATCCTTTATACATTTATGTATGACCCTCCATGATTATCAAAAATTGGTTAGTAAGTATGAAGAGACATCTTCATTTACTCTTGTTGGGAAATCCAAATCTCTACCATAAAAAAATATCAACCATTCAAGAATCAAAACAAAACTTTATTAAGTTGCATACACCTCAAAAAACCAACCACATTGAACCTCAAGTTGTTGCCATAAGTTCAAATCCATACCAATTTAGACTAAGAGGTAGATAATTTACCCAATTACCTAACACCCTCCATTTGATCATGTTGCAACTTTTGAAAAAGAACCTAATCTGATCACCTCTAGTTAGACCTGTGGACACAACCAAACCCCTACCTCCAAATTACAATCCAAATTCCTTTTTGTCAATATCATCGCACAAGTGGACATGATACAAAGTGATGCATGCATCTTAGACACAAATTTCAAGACCTCATTGGTTCTAATCACATCTAGGTGAGCGGTGTTAATGATCAAGGGAATAAGTCTATTGCACTGCCTAACCAAAACTTGCAAAATTTTATCAATCCAATGCCAAACCATTCATCCAAATTTGTGCAAGCATGAGATGATACAAGTGATGATATGAATGATGATAATAATGATGATGAAAATAATGATGAGAAGGAATTGGATAGCATGATTGCTTTAATAGATGTTCAACCTCGTAAGGGCCAAACCATTGCATTACCCGACATTTCTTTCACCAATAGTGGTGCATCCATATATGCACCTAATGGTCCTCTCTATATCACTCGACATATCAATGAAAAACTTATACAAGGAATATTAATTGATCTCATGTGTGTAGAGAATGTGATCACTAAGGAATTCTTATTTGTGTAAGAGCTTTATCAAGATTCATATGAACAATCAAAAGAATGGTTGAAAATTCATGATGGTTTTGCTTTCCCTATGATAGGTTTGATCACTCTTCCTCTTAAATTTGGATAAAAAAAAATAGATGTATCAATCTACATCATCCCAATGTCAGACCAACTCCATGTGAAGCTAGGCTACCCATGGCTACGATTCATGAATTTCATTCCTTCAATTATTCACAAGTGTATAAATTTCCCATTTGAAAATGAGATATTCATAGTTCATCATAGTGGGTCTAATCCTTTATCCTCCCATGGGAAATTTTCATTATATTTATTTTGGCCTCAACCTATGGAATGTATAAAACCTTGTGAGGACTTCTTTTTCAATTCATACCAAAAGTTTAAGGTGAAGCGCATAACATAGTTATCTCTTATCAACATTCTTGAAAATGAAAAGACCATGATTGTTCCACCTGCACAAGTTATGGATGAACCCATGCCCCAAGCAAAGAACCTTCCAAGTAACCAAGGTAAGTATGTCATAGTTCCTCCACCCATACCATCTAAAAGACCAAGAGATAATCAAGTGATTTATTTTGTGCCTCCAAAGATAAAACAAGTGTATATACCTAAAGAGATAGTGGTTTCCTAACCCCCAATGGTTCCTTCAATTCCTCCCTTAAGGGAATAAAAGAGACCAATGGTCTAGAAACCCACTCCTACCACATCACAAATTGAAAATTGTGCAAGAAGAAACTGAAATGCTAAATAGTGTAGGTGTAGGCATCGTGTTATCCCTCATCAATTGGAAGAAAAAAATTAAAATTGTACATGATAATCCAACACCTATGTAAAAAACTCAAAAAGAATTACAACCTACACCAAAACAAGACATGGAACCAAAACAAGAGGTGAAACAAGAATATACAACATATATTATCATAAAACCTCCCATTGTGATTAATTTGGATGATGAAGATGACATTGCTAAAACTAACGAACAAGTCCATAATGAGCTTAATATGCTATTTTCAAAGAAAATGAATTTAGATGGGGGAAACCATGATGATCCTCCTAATGAGAGTGACCCACCATGTGTTGAACCTAGAGATGTTCCTAGTATGATACTTTCTATAGTCCCTTTATCTAGTTTTCCACCATCCCTATATGATGTGCAAGATTGGGATGCAAATGACTTGCTTTAAGTCAACTCGCATGTGTGATACTCACTTATGTTTGTTTCATGTATTAAATTTGTGTTTTCTTACACGTGATGTGATCTCCCATGTTCTACTTGGCGTACCTTTGTGTTTTTTATTTTTCTTTGGGTGACCCTTTTGATTATTTGTCTCTCTATGTGTCATTCCTCCATTGTTTTTGTTGTTCCATGAGAACTTGGGGAATGATGTCAGTTTCGAGCTCTATTATATCATTGTAGAAAAGATGTATACTGACCCTAGATATGTGGATCCCTTATGTGTTCATATTTTGTTCTTTGTTTCATTATATTTGGGGGAAACCCCTTATCATGATGTAGCTTCATTTGGAAACATATCATTGACATAGAGCTTTCCAAATAGGCTCTCATGACCATTTATTGTATGACATTTATCATTTTTCTCCCTTAAATTAATTGTTCATAGCATGGTGTTTAGCAATTTCTTTAAGGCAGGGGCATACATTGGCATTATTTGCTTCACTTTGTTCATGGGAATTAGACTTAGTGATGCATTGACATTGACTTTGGCATTTTTTGCTTCACTTTTTTCATAGGCGTTGAACTTAGTGTTGTGTTGGCATAACATTTTGATCATTTTTAACACCTTATTAGAGTTATCAAGGGTATAACTCTTGGTATGGTTGACATGGGTGCAAACTTAGTGAATAGTGAACTTCACTAGACAATGTGTTTCTCATTTTTCTACCTAGTCTTGGGGGTTCACCTAATAAATATCATACTTCACTAGCTTGTGTGCCTTCTTGTCTATGATTCAACTAGAAAATATCAAACTTTGATATTATGTGTCATGAATGCCTTTGGTATGGATCCTAGCATAACATAGCTTGCTAGCTCATGATTATCCATACCCTTCTTTTTGTATTTCATGTTGACATTGTATGTTTGTGTATGTTGTCTTGCCACGTATCATACATATATGTAGTCCTTTGTGCTTATGTTATTTTTCCATGGGATCTTGGATCTTGGGGGCTTGATCACCTCCCTAGATCCTTATTCATCTTATCTCTTCAACATTTGGATAATTGGATCGGGCTCTTGACATATATTTTCTACTTTAGTGTGAGTCTGAGCGTAAGTTCATACTCTCACTAAAGTAGGGACTAAATGTGTCATCGTAAATTGTCACTCTTGATAATGCCACACTAGGTCTTGCTCCCCTTAAATTATTGAGCCTAATTGGGTCCCTAATTTCCTAAATTATGCATTCTATATCCCATTTATACCACTTTCGAGAAATTTCAAGCATTGAATAAATGCATATAATTAATATTTTGACCTCGACACTTAATGTCTTGGAAAATAGGGCCAGGATCCATTCACCTTAGGGTGTATGGGTCCCCCTATTTTTTTGAGGACCAATTTTGGATATGTTGGTGTTAGCATTTTAACATTCAAAATTTAACTTAAAAATGTTGTCTATTGGGATTTAATTTTCAAGAATTAGAGAAATACCTATAAATACCTAGTTATTGCATCATTTAAAATCTAAGTGAAATGATCTAGCATTAAGTGAAATTATATTGGTAAACTTATGATCAAGATCACTATCAAGCAAGTCAAGAGCAATATTTCAGAGCTTTATTGCAATAATTCAAGTTCCTAACATCATTTCAAATCCTATGTGAGTTTATGTATGTTATTTTTTTGTGAAGGCTAACACTTTTGTCAGTCTCCAAAGCAATCAAGCAATCAAGCAAGCAAGACCCAAGACCTTGAAGTGATGTGCATGACTTCAGTCCTTCAAGGAAGCCATTAAAGGGTGGTGAGTTGTATCACTTTGTGATTTCATCATTCCTTCCTATACATTATCAATTTATCATTGGCATTGCCATTGTGGAAGTAGAAACACTAAAACGAGGTTTGACTTAGGCAAACCCATAAATGGTACACCAACTCTTATCTTTGTGAATATGCAGATTTTAGGTTTGAAGAGGATTGAAGGAAGCTTGAAGATAAATTGTTAATTATTACAAATGAAGCCCTACGTCTTGTCAATTCATGAAAACTCACCTACAGAATTATTCGATAGTGTTCTGACAACTCTACAACTGGGAGTTAGAAGCTCAAATATGTCATTAGAGGACCTCAAAAATAGAGCAAAAGTAGAATACAAAGACACATACGCCCTAGGGTGACTTTTCCCCTCTATAGTGGTCAAAACCAACTTTTTTGGGTAAGTACATAGTCCTTTGCACTTCCCAGATCGACCTACAAGTTGTTTTTTTAGTCTATTAATCATCGAGATATTGCCATTTTCATATTAGGGAACATTGTTGAATTAGGTTAATCATAAAAATCAATTTCAGTCAATTTTGAAGGCTCAAAAGGATTAGATCCAGGTCTAGTTGACTCACCTTCATGGTTGAAAGTCAATCTAAACACTTTTTTTTTTGCATCCTAATGTACCTTCAAAAAAGGAGAAAAAAGAAATCCTAGGTTTAGACTTTAAACTTAGGGTTCCCTTTTTCTAATGTTATAGTTTATAAGCCTTCAATTCATCATAAGACTGGGTTAAAAAAAAATTATACTTGATTATAAATAGAATCAACAATTTCTTCTTGGTTGGTTTTAACCTCTTACTTATAAATCATCTTGGGAGCTACCTCAGTTCATAGATTTACACCTTCTATATCTTCTTTTGTAGGCTTACTTCTTGTTTTATAGTAGTTAACACTATCAAACACTCTTTCTAAAGCAACAAGAACTCTAGAAATTATATTGGTTTTGAGTTGAATGATCTCATTCCCAAAAGGAGTATCCTTACCTTTTTCATACTTCTCCACCATGGGTTAGCAATCAATCCGTTGATTCTCAAATTGTTTGATATTGTGTGTAGTGTTTTTAATCTATCTAAAATGCAAGAAAAACAAGCAAAACACTCAAGATAGGGCGATGAGGAGTTCAAACCAGTGTACAAAGCCTCCTATTGTGTATATTTTCCGATGATGTTCAATTGGATGTGTGCTCACTCAAAATTTTAGCAGCATAACAGTGCTCTAGTGGAAAATGGGTCAGAGAGGTGAAAATGGCTAAGTGTTGGGATAAATAGATTAAAGGGATTTTGGATGAATGGCCAGGATTGATTGATAGAGATAAATGGATGAGACTAAGAGTTTACCAGAGGAATTAAAAATTCCTTTTTAATGTGCATGGGAATGATAAAAGGAATTAAATATTCCTTGGGAAAGAGAAAAGGAATTAAAAATTCCTTAGGGGATGGGGAGAGTTGACCCAGTTAATCATGGATTAAGTGTGTGCATCTGCTTAGTGGGTAGTTTAGGTGGGGATTAAGATTAGGAAAAAGTGATGGAGGATGTGACACTTGAGGGAGTAAATTAAATAAATAGAAATTATTTATTTAATTTATGGGATAGAAAGGGTAAGGTAGGATAGATAATAAAAGTATTTAATTATTTAATTAGATACCTTAGGGATTTAGAGGACTTTAGGGGTATTAATTAAATAATAGTATTATTACTTAAAATTAATGTGAAAAAGAGGATGTTTAGATGAAAAGGGATAAATTTGACCAAATGTAAGTGGTCAACTTTAGGTGTCTACATTTTTCCCCTCTTTGAGATGGTGTTATGAAGTAGCATCATTTCAAAGAAGATTAAAACATAGAAACTAGAAGATGATGGTTAGATTGTGAAAGATGTCCTAGTCATTCAAAGGAGTGACTAGGAGGAAAGATGATGGGAACAAAGATTAGGGATTGAGGATGCCCCCTCAAGAGGACATGTAGGTTCAAGAGAACATGGGTGTGCTCTCGAAATGGATGAGATGATGCAAGGGTAGATGGGGAAGATGATGCAAAGTGATGGATAGAATATGGGATGTGAGGAGGAAGAGATAATGAAAGGAGAAGATAAGGAGTAAGCAAACACAAATGGATTGAAGGAAAAATGTGATGTTGCCCCAGTCAAGATACAAGCCAAAATTGATTGATGATGGATGGAGCATTGTTGATGAGGGAAGTATACATCCAAAAATAATACAAAAGGATAGGGAAGGATACATCCCGGTGATGATGATGAAAGTGGTGTTGATGAGGGAAGGATACATCTCGATGATGATGATGAAAATGTTGTTGATGAGGGAAGGATACATCCCAAAACAACACAAAAGGATAGGGAAGGATACATCCTATGATGAAGATGATGATGATTAGATCAAGGATTGTAGAAAGGCTGGGAACAAGACCAAGGATATGATTAGATGATTTGTGCTAGATTAATGGATTAGGATTGGATGGAGATGTGAGATTGTAACAAATCTATATTATCCTAAGAAGAGTGAAGAGATGATGAAACAATGAGGATTGATGAAAAGATGCTTAGAATAACAAATCTATATTATCCTAAGAAGGTTGAAGAGATGATGATACGATGAGGATTGAGGAAGTGGAGGGATGAAAAAATATATGATAGATAGATGATGGGGTGTGATAAAGGATGCATGGATGAGAACGATCTAGGGTGAGTGGATGAGAAGATGGTTTAAGAGCATCGTATCAAAACTACCATGTAGTGAGTACTTAACTTAATATAACATGGGATACTATGCACTAGGTATGAGGAACCAAGGTGATGGTGTATCGCATGCATAGGACTAACGCAACAGACAAAAGGTTAGTCCAACATCCCAAAGTCACAGGGGATTTGGTAGCGCCAATGTTGGAAAACTACAAACACAAGAGGTTTCCCCAGTGTAACACAAGACCACAAAGGATCTTAGTGAGTTCCACATGGGATAACCAGGAAGACAAGATCACATACAAAAACCAAGATACGCCCCTATGTTTACCTATCAAAGCACACCATAATATGATGGATTGTGGAAACCCTAACAAAGTGTAATAGGAAGCTCAAATGATAAACAAAATGCCAAAAGCGCCAAAAGATCACAACAAATTTCAAATGTCCTTTTCCATAGGATTAGTAGGGTGGATGGGATTGATGCGGTCTGATTTAGGAAGGATACATCATGTTAAGACCAAGGATGCAGGGTAGATCAGCTGATTGACACAACTTAGGATACTCAAAATTGATTGGACCCCATGATACTAATGGATTTTTCTTGTTTAGAACCAGCTAGGTAGGGACACACCTGACAACACGACATGATGACAAGACACACCCTAAAGACCTAGGGGCTCAAGGGTTGATCAAAGATTAGTCTTGCCTACGTGAAAGCACATATCCCTCATAGTTCGATAAAAGACTGATGACCAACCATGGATAAAAGAAAAAAGAGGAAAATGGAGACGTTGATGGAAGACAAAGACAAGATAGACAAATTCTAGGACCAGACAAACCTTGTGGATAGGATGATGGTGATTGCACAAAGCTCAGGGATGGGATAATTATCTCAATCATCAAAAGATGAATTGGGATGATGATATGATGGATAGATAAGTGATGAAAAGTGAGAGGAGATTGGAAAGATGTGTCAAAAAGGTGGGGTTGATGATAGTGAGAGAGATGGCATTGGGTTAAATGAGGGGGGGCCTATAGCCAGATATCAATGACAAGGGATTATGAGATGGAATGGAAATAGAGATAAAGGGATGGATAGATAACAATAAGGAGATGGAAAGATGCTAGGATGGATGGATAGAGGGATAAGGATTTGGATGTGGAAAATGTTACTGGGTGGATAGATGGGAAGGTAAGGATTTGGAATATGGGAGGGATTTTTTTTTTTGATGGATGGATGGGAAGATAAGGATGGAGAGATGGAGGGGATTGTTTGGATAGACAGATGGGAAGATAAGGATGTGGAAGATGGAAGGATGAGCATATGTCATGAGAGAAAAAAAAAAAGGATGGGGATATGAAAGGATCATGGCATGAAGGGATAAATTTTTTTGAGGGATTAATGGAAGGAGGATGTAGAGATAATGATAGGGAGATGGATGGGATGACACGATGGATGAATCATGTCTCCAAGTACTATGTCACAAAGGAAGTAGATGCCCACACTTTAGATATGTCATGTGTGATGAGATAGGAGGGACCAAAGATGAGTGGATGGGAAGATAAAGGAGATAAATGGAGGAGGATATGATGGGTGGATGAGGGAGGGAGATGGATGTAGATAGGATGCATGGATAAGGAAGGTAGATGGATGGTAGCGTGATGGGTGGACAAGGAATATGATAGTGTATGGATGAAGGGAATGTATACCAAGAGGTGTCCAAAGCATGTATATATATGTTTTCCCCTATCTTTATTAAGATCAATAGGAGGATGGAGGGATTGGGATAAATGGGATATGATAGGTACGATGTGCATGGTAGGCTAGATGGAGGAGATGGACGATGGAAGAGATGAGTGAAGGGGATGCAAAGCATGAATTTTCCCCCAAGTGTGGAAAGACAATGGATGAGGATTTACACATGACACCTATTTTCCAGGTTTTCATCATGGTACTTATCCAAGGCACTTTTTTTCCAAGTTTTCACCATTGGATGGATTTTTCTCTTTACTCTTTTTTTTTTCTTTTTTTTTGGGGGATTTTTTGGAAAGTGTGTGGATGGAGATGGATAAGGATAGGGATGTGGATAAGTGGATTTAGAATACATGTGATAAAGGGGATATATGGACTCAAGCATCAAGTTCCATATGAGGTAATAAGAGCCTGTGTGTGAAATGACTATTGGATGTTGGTACAACCTTATTAGGATGGATGGATTATGCAAGGGAGTGGATTAAAGGGATTTGATGGGGGAGATATGTGGGATAATGGATGGGATGTGGAAAAGTGTATGGATGAAATGATGGGGTGGATGTGTGATGGGGGAATGTTTTCAAAATCAATATTGACACATATGGCAAGCGATGTGAAATTATAGGAGGATTAATGGATGGATAATGTGGGGATAATGGTGGAGTTGGAATAGTAAATTTTGGGAAATAAAGACCCAAAATAGATTTAGGAGATGGAGGACGTGAATCATTAGTTTTTGGATTAGCAACTTTGGATGTCATTATGGATTTTTCATTTGAAGGCACTGCATCCTTTTTCTTTGGGATCCACATGGTTTTGATTTTTGCTTTGTTGGACTTGTGTAGATTTTGGGATTGATTTGGATTTTGTATTGGATTTTTCTTTTCTTCAACATGTATTTTTAAGGGGACATGAGGAGCTTTAGATTCATGTGGATGTTTAGATTTATGCATTTTTACTTTGGCATCCAAAGTTCTTCCAATAGCAATATGATAGGTGTGAGGAGATGGATGATGTTCAGAGGATATAAATTGAGTGATAGAGGTAGTATTTTTGGGATGATGTGTGGATGGAGGAAGTGTAGTTATGTGCCTTTGTTGATCCTAATTAGGGAATATGAAAGTGTGATTTTTATGATGGGTGAAGTGGATAGGTGATGTATGGATAAAGGAATGAGGAAGATGAGATGGACGAGGTGATTTCAGGATGTAAGGTCCTAAGATGGACTTAGTATGTGGAGGATGTGTGATGGCGGATGGAGGGACATAGGGACCCAAAATAGACATAGTAGACGAAAGATGGGTGATGGTGGATGGAGGGGCATAATAACCCAAAATGAATTTGGAGGATGAAGGAGGAATATGGATGGTTGTTTTGAGGTGATATGATGGAGGAGGAGGGATGGTGATAGATGGTGTGGTGGAGTGATGGGAAGAGCCTATTTTTCTTTTGGAAGAGGATGTATGGACATTGTAGCAACATTTTTGGATTGTTAGCTTCCTATCATTCTGAATTAGAAATGTAGGGCACAGTTTTCAATATTCGTAGAACTCTATATTAAAGTAATTGTGTTTCTAATTTTGTCTAAGTGAAACTTACAAACAAGTAGCATTAAGGTTTTTGTGGGAAAATATGCAGCTATCTTTAGTTTTCTTTCAATATCCATTAAAATTGTATGTTAAAATATTTGTAGCTCCTTGCTCATGAAGGCCTAATCCTTTTCCTTGATAGTTCATGATTTTGAGCATTCAGTTTATGGTAGAATGCTTATTATTTTGGAAACATGATGTGAGTCCATTATTAGGTGGAGGATGGGTGGTGTATACATGGTGTTCTTCTTCTACAAGAAAACCACCATGGATGAGTGTAATGGTACCCAGGTGATATAAAAGTGGTGTTGGGATGGTAGGGTTAGGTGGCGATGGAGGATCATGAGATGGAGATAATGGGATGGTAGCATCTTGATTGGGAGGAGTGGGTGATAAGGGATCGGGAGAGGGATTAGGTGATATGATAGGATTTGGCTCTAGGGTAGAGGGTGATAAGGGATCATGAGATGGAGTGATTGGATCTATAATGACAAGGGGAACACAATATGGAATGGATGAGATAGTATGATCTTGAGATGGAGTGGATGGGATGGAAATGTCTTGATGTGGCAGAGGGGATAGCTTGGTATGCTTTGGATCACACTCATGGCAAGCTTCAATGGGTGTGGGTGGTGTGATGATGGAGGAATGTTGGATGAACTCCTCAGATGGGGTGGATGGAAGGATGGAGGAATCACGAAGTTCAAGGGAGTGGATTTTGGTGATACTAGGACTAGGGGGTGGATTGTATTTGGGTGTCTTCAATGGTTTCAGTGGCTCTAGGAGTAGAAAATGGGGATTCAACAGATTAAATGGATTCAATGGATTTTGTGGTTTCAATGGTTTGGACACTATTAGGAGTGGGAATGGGAGTGATAGGTGTGGGATGGAAAAGGGTATCATCACTAGCAATCGTACATGGTGGAGTGGGGTGGCATGGCTCCACAACATCAAGATGTGGATTTGGGGATGTCTTCTTTGTCATGAGTCCCTGGATGTCATCTGGAATGAGGTTCTTGCTTATTGTAGGCTTAGATGTCATGGTAGGAATAGATGAAGGATTATAAATGGGTGGAGGACTAGGATTATAGATTGGTGGATTAGGATTATATGGAGGAATGGGATTGGATGGAGGACTAGGAGTAGGTGGAGGATTATGACATGATGGAGTGGAAGATGGAGTGACATAGGAGGATATGTATGGTGGATTGATGTTGGATAAAGTTGATGGGGAATTAAGATAGGAATATTGAGATAGTGGATTAAAGTGGGAAGATGTGGATGTTAGATTAGGATAGCAAGATGGGGATATTGGATTAGGATGGGAAGATTGGGATGGTGGATTAAGGTAGGAATATTGGGATAGTGGATTAAGATAAGAAGATGTGGATGTTTGATTAGGATGGGAAGATTGGGATGGTGGATTGAGGTAGGAGTATTGGGATAGTGGATTAAGATAAGAAGATGTGGATGTTGGATTAGGATGGGAAGATTGGGAGGGTGGATTGAGGTAGCAGTATTGGGATAGCAGATTAAGATAGGAAGATGTGGATGAAGGATATGATGAATATGTGGATGGGGATGATGATGGATATCCCTTGTCAAAGGTAGCATAAGTATTTCTAGGAGGTGCAGATGAAGACATGATGGGGTAACTTGGATGACTGATTGGATTTTGGATGATAGTTGGAGAAAGCTTACTAGAAATGATAGCATCAAAGGGATCAATTTCATACTCATCTTGATCAGCAATACTTTTATTATCATCAACAATGTAATTGGGATTCCCCTTGAATACTATTTTTGGTTGCATTGATGAAGGATAAGGATTCATGATGTTGGATTGAAAAGATGGGAATAGATGATTAGAAGAAAAGGAGAGATGATGAAAAGATAAATAGAATGGATTAGAAGAATGTGGAAGAAGGGGTCATAAGATTTGCTTTGATATCAGAAGATCTTGAATGTGAATGGACTAAAGGTCAAATTGGGATGTATATTAAGCTCATATTAGGATTGGATTTAAGCTCGGATTAGGATTGGATTGAATCTTAGATTAATATTTGATTTAAGTTTAGATTAGGACGATTGGATTAAAGCTCATATTAGGATGGGATTTAAGCTCATATTTTGATGATTAGAGGAGGTGATGGGAAAGATTCCTAAGTTCAAGGATACAACTAGAATGATGAGGAAGATTGTTGGATGAATGAAGGATAGGTTTAGCTGAATCCTTAGTCAAAAAGGGATGACATTTGGATAGACTGACAAGGATTTATGAGATGAAAGTGATCATTTAGGGATGGATATGTAGAGGAAAAATGATTGAACTATAGTTTCAGACTGAGGAAGATATAGGTTAATCGTGACATGAAGGATTGACTCTCTAGATTTTAGATGGGAAGCAGATCCACCTCTACATTTCACAAGATTGCCCCTCTGGGTGATGGGATTGCCTATCTAAAGATCAACAGCTTCACCTCTATGACAAGCAAGTCTCCCTATCTAGGTCATAGGATCAACCTTCTAAGACACGCGATCACCTAAGTCTTGGGGTGTTCAAAAGGAACAAGCAGAAATGAACCAAAAAATTGCCTATCTGGGATGCAGGATCGCCTCTTTAACACATAGAATCACCCAATTCTGAGGGGACTCTAAAGAGAGGCAAAAATTATGGATAGAATCGCCTATCTACCAAGTAGGATTGCCTCTATCTTGGGATGTATGGACACAATCAAAATCTCCTATCAGGGGATAACAAGTTCGCCTATTTCCTCAACTATACAGACAATAACAGAGACACCTAAAACAAGATCACCTAATAGAAAAATGAATTTTCCTATTGTAGACACCCAAATTTGATCACGCCCATATGATCAAATTTACCTCTTTATTCATCAATTCGGTTAATATTAATTTATTTAATTAATATTACACTCCCACATAAGATTCTTAAAGTATTTAATTTAACAATTAATCACTTTATCTGGTACCTTTCTCCTCTCTAAATTAAATAAATACAGCAATTTATTTAATTTAGTCATTTTAATCATTTTGAATTAAAATCAATTTAAAATTCTTCTTTTTGTCACATCCTCTATAATCCATCTCTAATTTGGATTAATTCAATTAATTCATAATTATGGTGTGCATCCTCTTAATCAAGGATTAACGTCACATCCTCCTACATTTGCCACTTGTCACTAATCTTCCATTAATTATCATAATCAAGTATTTGCACAACTTTAATCAAAGTCATTAACCACTTTTAGCACCACTTTTTAGTCAATCTTTCCATTTTTCCTTTTTGGGCATTGACCCTCTTTCCTATGAGAATTTTTAGTTCTCATTTATTCATCCTATGTCTCTCTCCTCCCCATGTGAATTTTTAATTCACATTTTATCTTTCCAAGGCTTCTAGAATGTTTGACATGTCACCTCATGCACATGTGACCAATTCCCACCTTTTTGGGGACCCTCTCTTATCCATTAGATTTTCCTATAAATGTGAATTTTTAATTCACATTTATTTCTCCAACCTCTTTCTCTTTTCCCATGGAGATTTTTGAGAAATTCCAAAATTTCTCAAGTGTCATTTTCACTCCCACTTGGGGATAAGAAGTTCTTTTTTAAAGAAATATTCTCACTCCCCAAGGTACTTGGAAGGTACTTGTCCTTCCTCCACATCATGTACCTCTCTTCCACATCACCTACACATCATCTCACCCTTAGCCCTCTCACATTCCACATGTCAAAATGTGAGGGCTTGTGAGTCCTCAAATCACCTTAGCCCTTCATCTTGACTTTGTTGGATAAATCCCAACCATTGAATTCTCTAGAGAATTCAAGTTTCTCTATAAATACCCCATCCTCTAAGGCATTTGGGGGGACTTAGTCATTTTGCAACTAAATATTGTCATTTTGTGCACTCATCTAGCCATCAACATTCATCCATTTGCATTTACATTCAAGCATATAGTCAAGACTTGCATTTAGCCATATCAAGAGCCATCAAGGAGCATACAAACCAAATCAAAATCAAGGGCCAACCAAGGAGTTTCAGCTGCAAAAGGGAGGTATATCTGCAAAAGGGAGGTATATCCATTTAGCATCATTTTACACTTTTCCTCTTTGCATTTACAAATTTCTTAGGCTAATCTTGAGGTGTTTCCTTATGTTTTTCCATTGCATTTTAGTTGCTTAGAAAGGGTTAGACATTTTGGTATCACATTTCTGGCATGCCTGATAGGACCCACAAGCGAGTTCCTCAATTTAACGTTCGTTGTTGTTGAGTTTTTGAAGGAATACGTCGCGGAAGGGCGACTACACCCCTAATTTTCTGCAAAGGGGCGACTGCGCCCCTGATTTTCTGCAGAAGGGCGACTACGAACCTGTTTTTCCGCAGAAGGGTGACTACACCCCTGTTTTTCCACAGAAGGGTGACTACGCCCTTGTTTTTCTACAAAAGGGTGACTACGCCCCTGTTTTTCTGCAGAAGGGTGACTACGCCTCCTCCTTGACCAAAATTTTTGGCTAACAATTTTCTTGTAGAAGGGTGACTACACCCCCTCCTTGACCAAAATTTTTGGCTAACACTTTTCTTACAGAAGGGAAACTACGCCCCCTCCTTGACCAAAATTTTTGGCTAACACTTTTTCTGCATAAGGGCGACTACACCCCCTCCTTGACCAAAATTTTTGGCTAACACTTTTTCTACAGAAGGGCGACTACGCCCCCTAGGTTAAAATTTTTGGGCTAACACTTTTCCGCATAAGGGCGACTCTGCCCCTAGTTTTCCGCAGAAGGGCGACTACACCCCTAATTTTCTATAGAAGGGCCATTATGCCCCTAATTTTCTACAGAAGGGCGACTATGCCCCTGATTTTCTGCAGAAGGGTGACTATGCCCTTGATTTTTTGCAGAAGGGAAACTATGCCCCTAATTTTTCGCAGAAGGGTGACTGTGCCCCTGATTTTCCACAGAAGGGAAACTACGCCCCTGATTTTCTACAGAAAGGCGACTGCACCCCTGATTTACCGCAGAAGGGCAACTGTACCCCCTGGTCACCGCAAAGCAACATATTTTGGAAGGTAAAACTATCATTTTGGCTTCGGTTTTTTGCTATTTTCAAGTACTAATCCCCCAACACTGTTTCTTGCAAGAATATTGGTGTTTTTGATAACTTTTTGTAGCATATTCTTGTGAAGTTGATGAAGAAAGCGGGATCAAACATCTAACATTTGCTTGCAGGGCTATCCATTCGCTCAGACTTTTTAAACTATCCTTGTTGTTTGCATTAATCTAAGAACATAGTTTAATTAGGGGGAGTAATATTCATTGCTTGTTGTGTTTATCTTTTTGTGTTACCCAAAGATGGCATTGGTTTGTTTTCACTTTCCCCTTGCACTTCGTGTGAGCCTGGGGAGTAGTTGGAAATGATTAGTGCTTTCTTTCTAGTGGGACCTGCTTGGGGATTTCATCACCCCAAGGGATGATTCCAACTACACGTACCAGCGGGGTATATAAAGGGGGGAGAGCGAAAGTTGTACCCCAATCCAATCGCGTCATAATTGGTGGAGCGTCAAAGCTAGGGTGATACCTAGATAGAAGTGAAGAGTTGGTCCAAGCCCTTTAGTATCTCGCTAGGGTTCCCGACTCACGCTTGTGACGCGCTGGTGTTCACAGTTGTTCTTCATGTACCAAGAGTATATCGAGAACTCTCTAGACACCTTGTGCATCCTAGATTAAGACCACATTGGCCATACCCTTAACACTAATCATAGGATTCTATTTGCTTGAAAGTGTCTTCTTGTGAAAAACCAGTAAACTTTTTGACAAATTGGCCTTGTTATTGTCAGTTTAAAGTCCTTGCCATAGTCATTTTCATCAAACCAAGTCCTTGATTTTCTGCAGAAGGGAAATTACGCCCCTGATTTTCTATAGAAGGGCGATTATGCCCCTGACTTTCTGCAGAAGGGTGACTGCGCCCCTAATTTTCTACAGAAGGGCGATTACGCCCCTGATTTTCTGTAGAAGGGCAACTGCACCCCTGATTGTCCACAGAAGGGTGACTACACCCCCTGATTTACTGTAGAAAGGCAAATTTTCCCTCTGAACACCCGAAATCACCCCATTTGGATCCATTTAGACTCTAAACCGTCATTTAATCATCCCCAACCACTATCTCATCATCCCAAGCCTCCGTTTTGTCCTCCTAAAACTCCAAAAACCTCCATCTTATCATTCCAAACCTTTGTTTAACCGTCCTAAATCTCCATTCATTCTCCACAAACATCCCCAATCCATTCGCTCATTTTGAATTTTCCCATAATCCATTCGAAAGCCTATATCATCACCTAGTGAACATCAAAGTTTTACCATTTACGTCACCAAACCCATATCTCATAAACACCACCCACAATCAAACCACCTTAACCTTGTGCTATAAAGTGGTTACCCAAATTGACCCTAGCACTTAAATTTGATTATTAGTCGTTAACTTCAACCCCAAATCAATTTATGTCCATCTTGAGGTAAATTTGGTGTCATAAGTTATTATCCTCGACCCAAACCAATCCATTTCTATCTTGAGGTGGATTCAGTGTCGTGATCATCCACTTAATCAATCAACATGCTAGGTTACTAAAGGTAACTTTCTTTGATTAAACTCAGGGGCTCTCAAATCTTTCATCACCCAATCATACCCATCTAATCATCCAAATCTATCAAACCCAATCATTTAGTCAAATCATCCAATTACCCAATCAATCAAATCACATTCATTCTATCACCACAATCCTATCCAATTCAATCTTTCCAATCAAAATTCAATCCAATCCGATCTATCCAATCAAAACCCGATCCAATCAAAGTCCAATCCAATTCAATCTATCCACATAAGATCTGATCCAAATCCAAACCCTCCTCTCATCTTGTCAAAATTGGATCTCATCCAATCACAATCAAATCATTCACCAAAGGCATCTTTATAATCCACCCATAGCACACTTGCATGCCCGTTCAAACTAGGTCACAAGTTAAGAAAGAAATGGCACAACAACAAGGTCAAAATTCCCAAGCAATCATGACTCAAGACCTTAACAACAATACAAACCCCACCAATGGTGCCAATATTGTTCAAGATCCTAATAACATCCCCCAAGATCCTCATAATGGTACTTCATCGCACTCCAACACTGAAAATCAAAACAACTCCCCACATGGTGAAGAGAGTATGGCTAATCAACCCGAACTCACGCTTGAGGAACATTTTAGTAATCCTGCCAATGTACAAATGATTGACCGTCTATTTGAAAAGCATGGGGAGAAAATTTTGGCCCACCTAATCGAGAAGGGTGTCAAAACTCCCTCAGGTGTTGACTTATCCAAATATAGGGGTTCCACATCTAACGCACCCCAACATTCACAAAATGCACTAGAGAGTTCATACATCCCCAATGTTCCTCCAGTTGAGGGGTGGCATCAACCTAAATTTTGCAACGATGTTCTTTATCATGTTAACCACCCCCCACACGCTCCAATCTTAATTATGAGGAATCCTCAAATGCCTGATCCCTATAGTCCTCTCGTCTATGGTATGCCACTAAATGTTCCACAACCTATGCCATTAACGCTAACAACACCACCTCTTTCAAATCAACCTAATGTCAAAATTGGGGGGAGCCCTTTACTGCATTGCTTCCCCCTCCTATGGCTATAAATCCACCATCACTTTCATATACATCTCAACAGCTTCATCAACCCAACCTTCCACCTCAATTACCTCTGCAAGCCACATCCCAATCGAATGTTCTAGTTGGTACCCAACAACCTTCTTTACAGAACACCTCGACGTTATCTCAGCCACCTCATCAGCAACAACCCCTCCATAATGCTTTGGTTTCTTCTCAACAACCACCATACCAATCGCAAGGATATCCATCCCGACCTGTCACTCAGACCATATCCCCATTCCTCACATCCATCTTACATTCACAAAATCAACCACAACACAACACCCCATCTCGGCCCACACAACAGTTGACATCACAACAACCCCCTCAGCACTATTACTATCATAATCAGCAGCAATTTCATCAACAACTACCTTATGTGGCCTCCCAAATATCTCAACAGTACTTTCAACCCCCACAAATCAATCTGCAACATCCCTTCCAAGCTCCTCAGCAGCCTACCTCATGCTTCTATCAAAAAAATCCTTACTATACCTCGCAATAGTAGCCCCCATACCAACAAAATCCCCTGGCTTATCAACAAGGCATGTCATATCCAACTATCAAAATTCATACTTCAACAATTCCGCACTCTCTCAGCAAGATCCTTTATCATCCTATCATCAATATCCCTCCAACCCGCCACCGGTCCACTCGGATCTATTGGAAATCAAAGCCACTCTGAAAGAGCTTCAAGCTGGGGCTGGCAAACAATCGTTCAAATTTGAAGAAATATGCCCATATCCATTTGATCCCTCCATCTCATTAATCCTGTTTCCTAAACATTTTGAAATACAAAAGTTTGAAAAATACAAGGGAAACAAAGACCCTAAGGCTCACTTACAGGAATTTTACTCCCAGTGTTAAAAGGTCATGCACAATGACAACTATCTCTTGCGCCCCTTCCCACAAATCCTGACAAGCTATGCCTTGGATTGGTTCATCACCCTCGAAAAAGGGTCCATAAAAACTTTTGCAGACCTGTCAGAAAAATTTCTATCCTATTTCTCTTTCAATTTGGAGAAGGACACGAACACCTTAGATCTCTTCAAAGAGAAACAACGTGAGGGGGAAACCTTTACTAGCTACCTCTAAAGGTGGCATGCATTAGCAAGCCAAATTAAGACCCCTCTGAAAGAAAAAGACATGGTCACTCTTTTCATGGAAAACTCTCATCCCGACATGGCCCATAATTTCAGGTTACATTGTGTCACCACTTTCACGGAGATAGTGGAAAAGGGACCCATCCTTGAACGTGCCCTTGTTGCCGAGGGACACATCAAAATACATAATCATGACAAAGAGAGGTCATTTGGGGATAAACCACGATTTTGGAACAAGAATAGGAATGCGGTGAATGATGGCGTGATGGACACTAAACATGTCCAAGTGGCTAATAAATCTTAAAAACAACAATCGTCTGTACCAACACCATCTCTATACCGTAGGGGACATCTCGTCCTCCTCAACAGTCAAACCAGAACAATCAGGGGAACACAAACGTCAATATGCTCAATTAGGAGAACCTCTGAGTGTTGGCTTTAATAAGTTGTTGCAAATCAACTATCTCATCACGTACCCTATCACCAAGTCATTTGACGAGTCCAAACCCAAGCCTGCATGGTTTAAGGAAAATGAGTATTGTGAGTTCCATAAAATCAAAGGACACTCTTTCAATAAGTGTCAGGGTCTAAAAAACTACGTCCAATATCTCATTGATTGAGGTGATATCAAGGTTGACCCCAGTCAAGCTTCGTCGTCCAATGCTCAATTGCAAATATATCAAAATGCCTTTCCAAACCATAATCAAGGCCCAAACACATCTAGTAGTAATCCCCAAGAAAATAGCACAAATAATGTGAGCTACAAGAATGTACCCTTCAATTAAGAGGGTGTCATTCATTACATTGAGCAGGTAGAACCCCATGTATCCATGATACATGTTAAAGACAAAGACCCTCAGTGTGCTATTACTACACAATGAGCCCACATCACTATCTCTGCAGCCTCTACACCAGCCCAATCAACTCCTGTAAGCTCTCAGTACAACATCCTTGATCACTTAGGAAAGACCCCTGCTCATATATCCATTTTGGATTTGCTTAAGTCTTCCCCTGTACATCAAGAAATCCTCAACAGAGCCCTATAGGAAACCCATGTGCCTAATGACATCGACCCCACACAATTCCAAGCTTTGGTGGGAAACTTGGCTTTATCTCATCAACTCCATTTTAGCCAAAATGACATGCTGAATATCGATATCAATCATAATCGCCCCTTGCATATTGCAGTCGTGATTGCCTGCCATAAAATAAAAAGGGTCTTGGTAGATAATGGCTCTGCCCTCAATTTGTGTACTCTAAAATTCATAAAATAGGTGGGGTATACTCAAACAGATTTAAGTAATCAGATCATCACAATCAAAGCCTATGATAATGCAGAAAGGAATTCAGAGGGAATGATCAATCTTCCTATCCAAGTGGGACCTGTGCTTCAATACACTACCTGTCATGTCCTTGATCTGGACTTGCCATATAATCTCCTCCTTGACTGCCCATGGCTCCATGCTATGCAAGCCGTCCCCTCCACGTACCATCAGTGCCTAAATTCCCCGTCAACGGACAAGAAGTCACCATCTATGCTGACCCCCAACTATTTGAATATTGCCGCACTTTAGAAGTGTCCTTCCCCCATTTACATTAATGTCCAGGGGTTGAAATGGGGGCATCTCAGTCAACATCTGCTAATCCTCCCTCCATCACGATGACCACTTCAACTCCTACCACTAATCCTATAGTCACGAAAGTCTAGATCATCAACAAAGGGTGTGGTGAATACGAAATGCATACTGCTCTCAATGTAGCAACCATGCCACCGTCACCACACGAGTATGGTCAACCTTCACACGCTACTCCAAAGGAAGAAAAGACTGTCACCTTCAGTGGTAAGAACATCCCTACCACCACTTTCATATCCCCTAGTGTCAAAATAGATGCACCAGAAGAAGATATAAGCCAATGGGTCTACCGAGAAGAACCTCAACTGGATCCTCCTCTAAAGGAATATTTTTTAGGAAGCATACCCGTGGTCTGCTAAGTTTGTAGAAAAGTACAACTACCAAGGAAGGGGCCTAGGTAAAGAAGAACAGGGTCGGTTGCAACCTATTGATACATCAAAGCTGCCGAAGAACATAGGCATCAGATACGATAAAAAATAGAAAGGCCCTGCAACATCGTCTAATACCTCCAATAGTGTCGTCGTGGACAATGGCTCATTGGAAGATATACCCGAGGAAGAATCCATCATACGTGCATACGATGCCGTCGATCACACCGACCTATCATCCATGTTTGAATGTCTATTTGTCTGCACCATTAGCCTATCCCTTTGACACCCTGAGCTCATTGATTGGGACCTAAGTAATAGCACACCTATCAATATGTCTACAGATACATATGTCAATCTCATGGGATTGGGAAAGGATGAACACTATAGACACAAAAATAAGAATAAGAAAAATAAAAAAATGGTCATCTAGTAAAAACCTCCTTGAGGCACTTCTTGACCTTGAAAAAGTAAAAATAAAGGACTCATCTAATGGAAAAAACCTCAAGGAGGCACTAAAAGATGGAGATGTTCATCTTCCCCTTATAGGAACTCAGTTATCTACTCGATCATCTATTCTAATCGAAGAAACCCAAGAAGTTAATCTGGGTACTGCTGAAAATCCTAAGATCACCTATGTAGCTAAGTCACTCTCAGAGCAAGAGTATCCAGTCATTGTGCAACTACTCCAAGAGGGAATCATTAACTTTGCTTGGTCATATTCAGACATGTCGGGCTTAGACCCCACCTTAGTGGTTCATCATCTAGACGTTCACCCCAACGCCAAGCCTGTCAAATAGAAGCTCCGCAAGATGCATCCACAAGTTACATTATTAGTCAAGAAAGAATTGGAGAAGTTACTAGCTCTAGGTTTTATCAGACCAATTGACTACTCTGAGTGGATCTCCAATATAGTA